>JARGYA010000480.1:0-97832 GCA_029204335.1 Mycena vulgaris
GCTATTTTGCCTGTGAGCAGCACAATTTTTTCACTGTGCTTGAATCGATGGTCTGTTGTTCGAGCGACAGCTTCAAAATTTTGAAAAGCTCCACTCCTAGGAGCCCAATATTTGTGCTGCACAGACGGTTAGTAATCGAAATTATCATGCCGATGAGATTAACCTTTTGTCCGTCCAGGCCAAGTCACGTTGACTTGGATTGAACCCAAGTAAAACGAGGATGTAGAGTAAATAATCAGCATAATGTCTCTGGGTAAGACCATCTATTTTCTCTGGAAGGAAGTATTCCAGGAAATCATCCAGCTGTGATTTCAGGAACTGCGCTGGTACTCCTCATCCCCTGGCTGTCGGTTCACAATTACCCGAAGAGCCCAGCCTGCAAGAGGCGCCGTTTGTGCACCCATAAAACATTTGGCCGAATGGTGGAAGGCACCAGCTACGCGGAGGAGATTGGCTATCTGAGTTTGTTCCAAGGATCCCTCCGAGTCTGAGAGGATAGACAATGAAGGTCTGCGCACTGTATGTTCGAGGATTTCCATGATCCCATAAGCTTGCCCACAAATTAGCGCACGATCGATGAGGTCGTCACGTACGGTGACATCATCCCCGCTGAGGACCGTGCCAGTCGAAACATGCTTCCAGAGTATACGATAGCCGACGTAACGCTGGGCTAAGATTCAATTCGAGTGGCCACTGCAAGTCCACCACAACTGAAGCCGCAGCAGAGATGAGGTCAGGATTCGTCGAGGTCTCCATAACCCATAGACTGCGGGGACAGCCGACGACGGTTCGGGAAAAATCTCGTCTTCAAAGAGTCCCTTTGGCTCTGGCTTTGGAGGTGTTCCTGGCACATCGGGGGTTCTCGAATTGTGCCGAATGAAAGGAAGGCTGAAAGGCCGGGACTGCCTCTTCATGAGCTGGTTTGTGGCCACCCACCAGCCCTGAGTTTGGGTCCATATGTTTGGTATAAAACTGCTGGATCGTCGGATGTAGGATGTCGAGCAGCAGTTGTATCAATAGTGCCACGGTTGTGAACAGTTGTTCCATCAAAATTTTGACGATCCGGGCAAGCGGGGTTTGGAATGGAGAATCCGGGTATCGAATGGCGGATATGAGGAGGGTAACATATGCAATGGTGCCAACAGAGGCGAGGACAATCACAATGAGAGCCAATGTGTGATGGACCGTCCAGAGGTAGACCGCTAGGGCGGCGGCAAAAATGAAGAGTGCAAACTGCAGTAGGAGGAGGAACATCTGCATTACCATGTTGAATCTCCATTTGAGCACTCCTTCGAGTTTCCGCTGACGTTCGAGCCCCCGCTCTTGAGGGTTCCTCTGTTACCTGCCTCTCCATAATGCATAAGCCATTGCTTCCCGAGGACAGCTAGCAATGTGGCCAGTAGCGTAGTGGAGAAGCTGATATACAGCAGACTCTGTGCGGCAACGATAATGGTGGGTGGCTGGGAGTTGTCCGCGCCTGGCCGGACTTCCGGTTGGATTTGGATTATAAAAGCCGAGCTAACAGCTGAGAAAAGACCCGCCTTGGAAATAGTAATTTAGAGCGGAGGATGGCTTGGTGCACGATAATTACGCACGAATATCAGTGATGTATCGAGGTCCGTGCTGTATTTCTGGTGAAACTCCCTGTCGTGCTCGTCCGCCAGCCTTTTGTACGCTGTCCAGAACACAGTTTCCTTGTCAGTGACGACCGGTTTTGCTTTCATTGCCACGATGGCCTTATGCAGTCTTTGCATCGTCATTAATATGCCCCCTTCGAAATTGCACTGATCAGCCTATGTCATTTTATCAGAGGATTTCACGTTATAACCGGAAAATTCGCACCTATCAGTGTCGGACACAGGTGCTTCGGGCAGAGAGTCGTCCGCGGAATGGGAGATTTCAATGGGGAGGTCTGCAGCCTTGGGAACAGCTGCGAATTTCTCCATGGCAATAGAGGGGGAACGCAGACTGCCAGCTCAGCACTCCATATTTAGACGCTGTAGGCGCGGGCCGAGTTGCAAGTTGCATGTCACTGATTGACAGTGACTTGCCCCGCGCCAAGACACTTCCGACAGTTCAAAGAATTCATGGTCGCGGAGACGATAAGCCTGTTCAAACTGCCGGTAGCAATTATATATGCTGGCGGAACTAGTGTGTTATCCATCTCCAAATAAGAATCCACTCAATAAATGAAATGAACATTTCAACACGTGAAATCTACTCGCCACATGGCCAGCTTCGCTTCCCGCTCCATCATGATCACTCCACTCCTGTCACCCCACCTCTCTTCTCCAACTTTCACCACCACTCCTTTGACTCCTTCGTTCTCGCCTTCCTAGCCGGGCCCTGCTCACGCAAAGGATGTCTTTCCCTCCTCCCAAAGCAAGGCTCCGCCTCACGCTCTTTATAAACGCACTCTTTGCCACGACCGTCGTTAACGCATACATCTGGCCCTCCCCCCAGCTCGACGCACTCGAATCCCTGCGATTCGAGCTGGACAGACACCAAATCGCGCCCTTTGTCCAGCCCTGCACTTTCTTTCTCTTCGCTGTGAATGGTCCCTCGGGGAGGTCTAACGCGGCGGATTGGATACGCACGGTGCGTTCCAGCTCGTTCGTTTCACGAAAGAGTGTGGACCTCTTACTTGGATGCATGCAGGCGTATCACGACATGGCAACGCACAACAACGTGGACGGCACAGGGGGCATGGATGCCTCGATTCGGTTCCCGGAGGAGCAGGCGCGTGTGGAGGTTTGTCACCAAAGACACAACTTGTTGATCGGACTTTGACGCCCTCCTAAAGAACGCCGCCGACGGCTTCAACAACACGCTTCGATTACTCCTTCCCGTGGCTAATCGCTACATCTCCAGTACGTGACCGCTGTTCATACTTTTCCTCGCTCAACGCCGGGCTGGCAGTCGCTGACGCCCTCGCGCTCGGTGCTATTACCGCAATCGAGAGCTGGTACGTCTTTATCACTGCGCTCTCGAGCTGAATTCGACGACAGCTAAAGCGGCGGCCCCGAAATCGCCTTCCGCGGCGGCCGCATCGACGCCGCCTCACCCAACGCGCCCGGCGTTCCCCAACCCCAACAAGACCTCAAATCACACATCGCCTCCTTTGCGCGCCAAGGATTCACACAGGAGGAGATGATCGGGCTCGTTGCTTGCGGGTACGTTATACTCTCCATTAAACTCTGAATCCCCATCTTGTATTGTCTTACATGTGTCAGCCACACATTCGGCGGTGTCCAACACGCCCCGTTCCCAGACATTGTGCCCGAACTGGACGACCCGAACAATACCGAATCTGTTTCCCATTTCGACTCGACGTTCATCGGGTTTGATAATAATGTGTGCGTCTGAGTCACACCTTTCTTTTCGCACCTCACCTCTCCCATACTCATGATGACTGACCACGGTGCAGCGCTCAGGAATATATCGTCGGCACGACCCAAAACCCTCTCGTCGTCGGGCGGAACGACACGACCAATTCCGACAAGCGTATTTTCGCGAGCGATGGGAACGTTACGATGCGCTCGTACGTCCTGCCTCATCCACTTGCTGTTGCATCCCAGCCAAATCATACGTCTTGAAGCTTCGTCACCTCCCCACACCACTTCGCCTCCACTTGCGCCACACTCTTCGCGCGCATGCTCGATACTGTGCCCCGCGGGGTCAAGCTCACGGAGGTGCTCACCCCCTTGCCCGTCAAGCCGGATGGGTTGAAGCTTACGCTCGATGGGGAGAAGTTGTTGTTTTCTGGACAAGTGAGGGTATGCTCTACGTTTAGGTATATATCTTTTGGTTCTCGACGCTCACCGAGTTTTTCTTGCAAACGCAGTTCTGGAACATGACTGAAGACACCGACCGGGATGTGCTCCTTCACTGGGACGACCACCTCCGGGGCACGCACACACATAACGCGAGCCTCACCCCCGCCGGCACCTCCGGAGGCCCCGGCGGACGGACAACCGCTGCGTGGTACGCGTTCGACGACCCCGCCATAACGCTCGACGCCGGTGCGGGGATTACGAGAATGCGGTTTAGTGTTGATGGGAAGATACATGATCAGGTGCGTTTCATTTAAACAAATCCTCTTTTTGTCGCTGGGATGCTCCGTTTCTCTTTCCGTTGCTGGCGAGCTGAATGGCTAATATAATTATTCATGAATACAACCAGGGCGGGCGGGGGTTCGCGATGCAGGATGCGGTGGTGTTTTCGAAGACGTCGTGCTTGACGGAGCCGAACGCGAGCCCGGTGAAGGGGCGGTTTGATGTTGCGGTGAGTCCCGTCCCGTCCTTTCGTTTCGTTTGGTTTCTTGTGTTCCTACTTGTTTTGTAAGGGAGGCTGCTGACGAGTTGACGCAGGTCCGCAACGGTGTGAACGTCACGCGCGTCTTCCTCGAAGAGGAGGTCAAGGACGCCTCTGGGCGCATTACTGTTGTTGAGACCGACTTCCCGCAGCTCCCACCCTCCCGTGTCGCCCCTAATTCCACAGTCTATTCGTTATGGAGCATGAACATGACCCAGAGCTCCGCCAAGCGCACCGTTGGCGCGGAGATCGACGGGGTCAAGATGAGCACCGGGCGGTTGGCGGAGTTGTTTGAGCTTCCGGATTGTCCGGGGGCTGCATGAGGGTAAGTCTGGCTGAAATTCGATTGGAGGCTCTGATTGGCTGATTGGCTTGCAGGAAGATGGCGTTGGCGAGTATACCATGAAATGTATATAATAAACTCTTAGTTGGGACATTTACTCTGAGACTCTTCTCCGCCGCATAGATCTGGATGAGTCGCACCTGCCTTCTAACTACCACTTTGGATTTTATTCAAGAGAAACGACTCGACCTCGACACTCAGCGAGAGACTTCCCCCTTCTTTGTTCCTCTGCTGCCCACTCCGACTTCAAACCTCAAGGTCTGATCCCCAGCGAGAAACCCGTGTTGGGAGATCTGTCCAGAACTGTGTAGATAATACGTTCAGCGCATCCTTGTCGTACCCGCCCTCGTGTTTGCGTTCACCGCCGCAACTGCAAAAGGATGACACTCAAAATTCAGTGCACTCCCTGGATCTCACTGGAACGCCGAAGCTTATGGTGTAGACGAATTTATCACATGTTGTTCTGTGTTTTGATTTTCCTGTAGTTTGCAATGCAATTTCGTTCTCGTTCGAGTTGAATCTTTCGTCTCTTACGGATATGCAGGCGCCATTCCACATCAACCGAATTGAGGCGAACTTTGAACAGTGATTATGAATGTCAGGATGGAAAAATTGACCCTGGGAGTGCGCACAGATCTATCAAGGTATTGTCGTCAATTAGGAGGCGCTGGAGTCGGGGAAGCGAGCCAGATATCTGAAAGGATCAGGAGGAACGCTGAAGGAGGTCAAAAATGCTCGTGAATAATTGTGGCTGATGAGGATCCCCCCGGAGGTCCAGTGGCACCGACCAGTATACACCAGAATATATGGACCTATTTCGGGTTGTTTTGTTATCGAACCAATTTCGAACTACCACCGACGCTCTCCGACGCGAGGGCCGTGCACTCAAGCATTCGCTGCTGAGAATAGTAACGACGGATATGAGTTTATGTAAAGCCAATCAACAAGGGCAAGGTGATTTTGACGCAGCACTGACGTTTGACGCATGTACGTCAGTCTGCGTCAGTTGAATTTTGCGTCAGTGGTTGAACTTACCTTAATCGCTGTCCTTGACCTCCCACATTTCATGGGCATCTGTGGGGGTAGCCAATACATCCTTTTGCACCATAATAGATGCATATAGTTGGTGGTAAGGGTGTTAAAAAAGTCGAACAAAAGTCTGTACAACGTCAATCGACGCCAGTGAAACCTCAATGTCACAACGTCACAAACGTCACTGCGCCGGTCTGCGCCGGTTTTCAACGTCAATCCAGCGCCTTGCAGCATCAACTATGCGCCTCGCAGCGTCAGTTGCAGTCTTTATTTGCGTCAATCTGCGCCGGTCTTGCGCTGTGACACAGCGTCAGTGTGACCAGTCCACATCACCTCGACGTCAATTTCAACTTTGTATGTGCCGTCACTGATGCGCTGATGTTGGGTGCTCAACATCGCTCTGTCGAACGTCTTGGGCACCACTGTACACGCTGCCAGTGTTTTTCGTCTCGTACTTAGACATAATTGCTCCAATCTCTCTCACCACTCTGGCCGCCCATCTCTCACACTCTCAATGTCTTCTGTTGCCAAAGGCCACAAAACTATCTATGGTTGACCTCAACATTGTACTCGGCCCTCCTATCGATCTATTTAAAAAAAGACTGTGCTGCAGCACCGGTATCTGATGACCCCAAGGAGGAAATCCTATTCAAAGTATGTTGAGACAATTCGCGCCGTTATCAATCGGACGTTGACGTTGTATTGTTGAGGCTGGTTGGATTTTCCTCAAATGTTTCTTTTCGAGATTTCTAGGTCTTAAACCACTCGGATACATTTCTCGTGAGTTCCCGCCATCTTAACCAGTCTGCCGGCTGCGCATGCATGCCTCACAACTGTCTGCGGCGATCTGCGTCAGTACGTACGCCGCTCTGCGTCAATGCACAGCCACCCAAGAGTTCTCCGTGCCCTATTTCAATACAACCATGCTAAAAACTCCGATGGTGTGGCCAATGAACTCGGGAAAACAATGGATTTAACTGATCGGGGTTCGACAGCAAATTGATCACTACCATAAGTCACAGCCCTCTATTGGCTGACCCCAGATTACTTGCCATTTGCATCCAGGCGTTCCAGGTGCCCAATTCACTTCCATTGAGACAACATATAGACCAAACATTCAATCGAAAGGCTGAACATGGTCATGCATGTATGGACTCCGTCATTCATATTGCCTCTAGGTATCCCCGACATATTATTTGTTCTGATTCACATTCCATAGATGACTTTTAATCAAGGAGCAAACATTTTGCCGGACGCGCAAGTTTTGCCAGGAAATCGATGAGGTATAGCTTACTGAGAAGTAGCTAAGCCACCGCCATTCACGAACTGAATTGCACTCACGGCTCAATGCAGCTTGGCAAAATTCGCATGCCGCGCTACCTGGACCCCGGTTTCGAACACCACGAAAATCCAGAACTTGCGGCCATTCTCGATGCAGCCGTCCACCCCGTCGTCAAAATCCTGGCAACATTCCACAACAGCCATCCCGTAATCGAGAACCTCAACACCTACTTCAAGGGCAAGAAGAAGATTGATCGAAGCCGACATGCGAACAAATGGATTCGCAGCTGCGGTCTGGTCTCTAACCCCGAGCTCGAAGCCATCCCAGAGCCTGCTTTGGGTCAGGTGATGAACCACCTTGATCTGGCGCATCTTCGGGATCACGAAAAGAGCGAACGCGTACTTGATGTGGGCTCCGCACTGCTTCAAATGTTGGCAGTTCAGCGGCAGCTCGATGGCCCGCTGAATTTGGACGGGGATTCTTGGACGACTGGGTCTTCCATTGCCCCAACGATGGGGACGCAGGTATCGAAGCGATGTTTTTGTTCTCCGGTGGAGGGCTTTTGGTGACGGATCGCATGCTGAAGTTCAGGTTCGAGCATATGATTTATGACGAAGAATATCGCCCACACACCTTCCGCCGCCTGGAAAAATCTCGATTCCCAGACACCGATTCGATTCCAGTGATGATAAAGAGGAAGGGAGCCCGGGATGTTCAGGGGGAACCGCCTTCCAAGCGAGCGAAGCCTAATCCATATAGGAAGTCCGCTAAGGCAAAGAGGCAACCAAAGCCGAAGTTGAAGCTTACCTCGCGGCCATTGCGTTCAAACAATGTTGTGTAGCTTACCTCTGTTGCGTAGTGCTTGATTTTGTTTCAACTCAAACTTTGAGCAAGCCGTTTGTACAGATGTGTTTAGTGTGGGGTGGTAGAGACAGAAACATCTAATTACAGATGAGTGTTCCGCACATTTCACGCCGCTGTGAGACGAGATGTTAGTCCTGTAGGGTGCATTCTTCGCCTTAGATTACTTTCCACCAAGTTTGAGCCAGGCGGCGAGTTGTAATGTAGTGGGCCACATTCAGAGAAGGTTTCCATTGGGGGGACGTGCCACAAAAACGGGTGTTGTAGTGGGCGGCGAACGAGGTGTTGCTACTTGAAAAAAGGTGTTGCATAGAATTTCAGACTCGTCATAGGTTAGGTAGAATGTATTAAAAGCAAGACACAATTATATGTGCGGGATGGAGGCAAGAACAATAGAAGAATTGGTGAGAAATAAGCTTCACAGTGCTCATGTCCTGCGGCCTTGAGGACCTCTAGGAGTAGTATGGGGGTACCAGCGCGTGATTACTGTAAAATGGCGACGTATGTTTGCGGCTGGATGCGCGATGAATGTGTGCGTCAATGTATTGTTGTGTGCATCAATAAATATGGAATCCTGCAATATGATTAATATTAGAGTGGGACACCGCCAATCTTGCAACGTCAATCAAGCGCCGATCTGCGTCAGTTGGAAAACGTCACAGCGCCGATCAAACGTCAGTGCAACATCAAAACGTCACTTTCACCCTGCCCAACTTGCGTTGAATTTACCCAAGGTTTTGCCATAATTTCGTGAAATTATCCTCGCTGTCTCGGGTCTGCCAAAATTTTCACAATTAAGTTACCTCCTTTAAATTTAATGTAGTTTGCAGAAGTTTTACTCAAGTTTCACGCCATTTCAAAGCTCTTCCGCTGTCCTTATAGCTCACGTATCATACTTACGACAGGTAATGCACCAATTGAATATTAAATTCGCAAATATAGAATATACAAATTCTGTACTAGCACATCATTGTACGTTGCAGTTGAAGGCGTGACAAACTTTACTCATCGTCATCCGCGAGGTCGAGGTGAATGACAGGGCGGAGCCCGCCAACGCCACTGGAGTGTTCAGCAGCACGTTTGCTGTGACGCATGATGTGAGAAAAACTACTGCGGCGACGCGAGAGATTACTTACGTTCCCTCAACATAGAGCTCATGCATGGGCTTATGCAACAGTTCTCCCCGTCGGCTTGAACGGCGGCAGGAATGGCGGTCTCGCATTGCCGTACAGTAAACGCAAATCAAACTTCATATGGGTCCCGTGTCTGCTGCGGAAGAACGGTCGAGATTGACCGCGTCTGAACTTTGAACGACATTCACAAACATTCACGGCAGAGTATCAAAGCGTGTGTGTTGTGGTAGGGAGCTAAGACAGTGTATGATTCGCCCGTCCGAGTCGTCTCATGAGCGGCGTCATGTACGCGCAACAATGGATGCAACAGATAAAGGGCGCCCCCCCTCTCGCTCTATCGACTGGACGAGAATTCGTCCAACGTTCAGGTCGACTTGCCTCAAGGTGAACTTTTAATCTGATTAATTCAGACACGGAAGATTGCGGCAAACCGTTGTCACCCGGAGCAGGAGAGTGGTGTTGACTCAAAACAGGCGCGGAACTCCGAGGCAGAGGCCAGGAGCACGACACGCAGTAGATCTAGCTGAACGGAGATCGAGAACGGTGTGCGCATCTGGTGCCAGCAACAAAGATACCGCCCAGCGAGAGTGTTCACGGAGGGTCCACGGCAGCGGGGCAGTCCTTGTCCCCTTACGCCCAGAGCATCTGGGGCCCGATGGGGTCGAGTGCGTCGAATTCCGTGGTGCAACGATTCAGCAAAAGAAAAGCAATCATTTTGGACCAACCGGCCAACGTTCGGGTATCAAAGGGAGCCAGGGTTAGAACGCGAAGGTAAATCAAGGGATTACCCGCAGCAGGTGGGCACGCGGTATATGTTCTTAGACTGCCCGCATGCTGGTGCTTCGAAGGGGGAGGAGTGCAATTGGCCCCGTTTAGGACGCGGGGGAGCTGAGCCTGGGGGTCGAAGATGAGCGTCATCCGCCAGGCTCCCGGATACGGCGCCTCACCTGGCCACAAGGGAATGGAGAACACTATCATCGAGTTGTTAGTGTGGAGGATTCATGGAGGTATGTACATATGGCACTCACGACGAGCGAGGCCGATCATCAAGCCCATGAATATGACTTGAGAAAAAATCAGCAGGCGGTGTGTGTGGTGGGCCGGATCGCCTACAAAAACGGGGTCTCCAGATGACCTGGAAGGGGATGATGTTCAGCGCTGGTGATGACTCGGAGTATAGACGACCAAACATACGAAAGCCAGGAGTAGGATCAAAAGAAGGCTATATGGCAGTCAGCCAGAGAGCGGAGAGATAGTGCGGTAACCACAAACTTTACTGCCGCCTCGGTTCCTAGAAGATGTCAGACAAAACCAGGGGGGGCAGGGCATGAATTTTGCTCACTAATTATCCATGCAATGAATTTATTCATGATTGCCGCCGTTCTGGACGCCAGTCAGTCTATATCTGTGTCGGTAGGGGCAGCAATCGAACTGACCGCTTGCGGAGCATGAAGACAATTGTCCCAGCAATCAACAACAACGATATGAGCGTGCCGAGAGCTGAGGCGACCTTACTGAGTGAAATGACGACACAAGTCCAGGGCACGAACCACGAGTGCTATCTGCACCGAAGGGGGCCGCATACAAGCGTGCAATCCCTGTCAAGGTCTGTGGGGCTGCATGAAAACATGCGTGGCCAGGAGATACGGAGTAACTGCCCTGTTTCGGGCGTTGGAAAGCCGCCGAGAGGCGCGGTGCCAACGAGGAACTGAGGGCTTGCATTGGGCTTGTGGCCAGTTCGTAGGGGAGGAGCGATGAGAAGAGCCGGGAAAGGAGTCTGGAATACGGGAGACGAGGTGGGGGTGGTTTCTGGGAAAGGAAAAGGCGGTGCAAGGCGATGACTGGTTCATGCCAGCGGCACCGGTGCGACATTTCTCACGGTGTACATTCAAGATCCCGATCAGCTGATACAGGGTTGATATCTAGTCCTTTGACGGACTGCGTTTGAAACAATATAGGGATCGAAAAAGGGGGCACACCAGTGAGAGGCGGTGAAGTTGGCGAGCGGAGCAGAGGGTCCAGCACGCCAACCAGATTTCGGAGGGAAGCATTGTGAGGTAGGGACTCGGTGCGCTGCTCATGATGGTGCGAATAAAGAGAGTACTGTGCACCCACGTCAGGATTCGGTACCGCTGTGTTCCCATGCCACTTGGATGATGGACTCCCGTGTCGCCTGATCATGATTAATATTGCATTCCCGTCCCCTCGGCGTTAAATCTAATTGGGTGCAGTCTGGCGGTGTAGGGCGGTGCCATACTCCATTTTTGCGAACTGAATACAGTTTGATGACGGTTGGACCACAAATTAACGATCAATGTGGAACCATGCTCGGAATCCTGGCTATCCTGCAAGGATACTAGATACGTGGATCTGTTAGGCTCAAGCCGTTTAAAATCCCTAAATTATGTACGCTACAAGGAAGACAGAGTTCGATTATACACACCCGCGAAATTCGTCGACCGCGAGCCGTGTCAGAGCAACGGGTGTTCACCGTCGTTCAGCTGATGATGCCCTGCCTGCTTCCATGCATCTGTCTCGCCTCGCCTGCGAGTCCGTAAGTGGGCTGACATGAGTTTGGTATGATCCAAACTGCTGGGGCCGAAATACAAACTGCACCTCATAGGATTGATTGTCAATGATCCGGAGCGCCTGCGAGCGTTCGGAGACATGGGGGATGATCCTACCCAGCACAAATCAGCGACATGGAAATGGGAAGCAGAAGTGGACGCACGAATAATATGCACTGCTGAGTGCTGCATAAGCTGCAGTCGCGCCTTCGTATTCTGCTGCCGTGGCGGCTCCGGGACTCATTTATTTTTGTTTTGATTCGCGTTGATGTCCTGTTCGAATCAGAATCACACCCCAGGGCTCATTTGCGGTGTAAACAGTGTGTGTTTTTGAATTACTCCCGTAGCCCTCGCCATTTATGATGAGGATAGACTCGCCTTGTCGACCCGAGAGAGAATTGACGGGGGCCAAAGCTAATTGACCTCATGAGCCAGACGGGCACTGCACAGGTCCTACCTTAGGTACAGACGTCTTTGAAAGAGAGGCGCTAAAGCCGAAACCTGGATGGTGCAGCAGAATTTGACGCAACGGGGGAGCGAAACCCAGAGAGAACATGAGCGTCGGGAAGATTCGAGAGCAACGAAGAGGAGGCGCGCAGGGAGTAATACTAGTAATAGTGGTGTTGGTGCGGATTGACAAGTCGGACAGCGCGGTACGGGCTGCCGGGCAGGATTGAGTCGAAATGACGTAGCGGGATGAAAGACCCAAGAAAGACCAATGAAAGACAGGAACGGAAAGAAAGCAAAGAGAGAGAGAAAGCGCATGATTAGCATCGCCCAAAGGGGGAATGGCGTGATCCCATCAATCCGCCTGCTTCCTCTCAACGTCGTCTGCGCCGCGGCGTCAGCTCGAATACCCGGACGGTAGACGTCGGCGACACACCGCTACTGTGAAGATCGCTGCCGCTTCTCCGCACCTACGCGCGGCGCAAAATGAGTGTTTTCTCAGCGACATCCGCGGCGCGCGCTTGCCTCCTCGGCGGTTAGGTTACAGGACGGGACTAGGGCGGTACTCAATATTGATGTTGATGTGCAGTGACAATGTACGCCGCGGTCCGTTAGAGCTTCCCTGCTCTCCCTCTGCATTGATCTCTTACACCTACGCGAAGACTATGGCTCGAGTCCCGCGCGCGCGCACAAACGCGGGCTTGTTCTGTGAGTACGTATTCATATCCGTATTGCCACCCGCCTTCCTTAGCTTACCCGCCCTCTCCATCTCTCCATCTCTCCCGCATGCCCTCCCTCTGTCACTCGTCACTCGTCCTTCCGTAGCCCTGCTTCCACTTGCGTCTCACCCCCTCCGTCCGTTCCAGCTCTCCGCGCCCCGCCTCTCCCCTCCTCCTCCTTACCCGCACCCCCTCCTTTTCCGTCCGTGCCCTCCCGTCCTCGTCCCCTCGTTCCCCCATCCCCCTTATCCCATCCTATCCTTCATCCTTCGTGCCCATCCCGTTCTCCGCGCCATCCTTCCCATTTATCCTCTTCGTCATCGCTAACCTCCACTTCAAACAGACCCCGCTCTACATTCCCCCTGGCGTCCGGCCCGCTGCGAAGGGCGGACGACTCGTCGGATGCAGACCACGGCTGCGAGTCGGTGGCGAAGGCTACGAGCCGGTGCGTTCCCCCCTCCGCCTCCACCTCCATCTGCACGCGCCAACGCTTTCCCCGTCTTCTGCAGGCCTCACCAGTCGACGCACAGCGGTCGATGGGATACGGCAGGGATCATTGGATGAAGGTGCGTCTTCCCTTCACCTCCAGCCGTCTCCATATCTGCGAGCGCTGACACCGCCTTTGCTCTGTAAAACCTCGCCCCCGATGCACAGCGGTGGTGGCGGACACGGGCGGTCCCGCGGATTTGACGCGCGCGGCACGAAGCCGGGAGCGCGCGGCTGCGTATTCGGGGGTGCGTCCTCCCCTTCCTTGCACGCGGACGCGAGCTGACGCCGGCGTTCCTTGGTGCAGACGCCGATGACGACGCGGGGCTGGATTTAGGACCGAGAAAAGGGAGAGCGCGGTCGTAGGATGCAGGGACAAGACGAGTGCGATGCGACGGTGCGGTGCGTCGTCCTCCTTGCTCGGTCTTCCCTGACGCCCTCTTGCTTTCTTCACAGCGCGAGCTCGACCTCGACGGTGAAAATCCTCCTTGCCCGCGGTCGCGGCCGCACGCATGTCCTGACGCCCTCTTTTCTCTCTGCAGCCCTCGCGACTCGGAGGCACGCCACGCCGCTCGCGATCGTTGGTGGCGCGATGCCGGTACTGGTGCTGATCCTGCTTCGAAGTGATTGGACGACAGGTGCAGTCTTGGATGCAACGGGCACGACCATCCAAGACGGGCACGATACGAGGGGCGAACTGCGCAACGCAGACGACGACGATAGCGGGCGAAGAGTGCAAGAGCGAGCGTGTTCACCGGCTTTTTACGCAGAGCTCGACTTCTATGACGTCTTACCGAGTTTCGTACCGAAATTACAAAGGCGAGACTGCTTTGTGTGTTGCGAGATCCAAGATTTGTGTCGTCGATTTGTCCCACTGTCCAGTTAAATCTCACAGGACAATGGATCTAATCAAGCTGTCGCACAACGTTCAGGAGTCAGCGAATTTACTGCTGTGATTCTACAACTGAAGTAAACGTCGAAGTCGCTGAAGGAGATCTCACTGGAATTCGACCTTAAGGACGCCCTTCAGGTTCCGCTGAAGTCCGAGCTGCTTATATCATGTTCATATTCGGATATGGTGCAATGGATAGCGCAGTCTCGTGGATTCTCTCACATGGGCTGGGATGAGAGATAGACCGAGGTTCGATTCCTCGTATCCGCCACTTTTTGGCTCTGCGTCCCTGAGTCGGATGCCATAAAAATCGAAGGCAAGCTTGACGAGGATATCTATCTCTGCGATTTTCAGGAGACAATAGGTGTGGAAACGCGGCGAATGGTTGGTCATGGTCAATATTTCTTCGTAAGCTTTTCGCGCTGCTGAGTAGAGGCTCTGGTCGAAGGCAATTTCCGCCTCAAGATCAAAGATCAAAATCTCGCGAACGGAGTTTTTCAGGCCACCAGCAACGACTAATTGGCGAGCAGCAGCACAAAGTTGGAGGGCGAAGGCGAAGTGTCCGAGATTTGCCAGAGCAGTGGCCTCCCGCACGACACACGCCAGTTCTCCCGTTGTATGTCCCGCGAGGCGGGCAGCTTTCTGCCCACTCCGTGCATTGAAAATGCTGCCTCGGTAGTTGCCAGTGGCTGCCTCGATGGCAGAGCGCAGTTCAAATAGGCGGCCCACGGAATAGGAATGATTGCCAAGATGTTGGGCTTCCCCTAACAAAGGAATGGCAAGGTCCGAGAGCTCGAGTGCTTTCTGGATATCATCCGTGCGCCAAAAATGCACCGCGGCAGAATTATAGAAGTCGACTGCGATTTTAGAATACACATGTGATATGGACGGCACTAGTATCATTCATACCAGTATCCCAACGACAATTCTTTGCGGAACGAAGGTATTCAATAGTTTGGGGAATCGACAGGGTGGCCTCGGACTCGGAAACGGGAAGGCCGAAGCCACCCAACCGAGACATTAAATATCTGAAATGTAGCTCCTCGTTCCCGGACGACTGGACGAAATCATGGAGGCACAATGCCAGAGTACTGACACCCTTCAGCATGCTTTGCGTAAAGAAGTTTAAATTGATGACGCCGAAAGCGATCTCGACTTTTTTTGTGGGGACTTCGGCGGCGAGCCCATGTCGGAGGAAACTTTCGATATTTCCAAGGTTAGACCTGAGTTGTGGGAAGGTGTCGCCCGATGCTGGCTGCTGCGAATGCCATAAAGCCAACAAGGATTGCCAGTAATTCCGAAGTGGTTCGATGAGACCCATCTGCGGTGGATGAACACTGCGTATGAATTCGCGGATTGGACTCAAGACCTTGAGTCGCCCGTCGTGATCCATATATGCCAAAGAAGTCCGAAGGAGCAACGATCTCGACGCCGAAATGAGCGGGATTGGAATGCTGCTGGTAGTGAGATCTCTGTCGGTGATGCCATCCGGTAGCATTGAAAGGAGACTCAGCAAATCCTTCGCATTAGGTGCGGAGGCGATCCGCGGGCTATTCAAAGAGACGGTGAGGGATTGCTCAAGATTGGATTGTCTGTCGTAGCCCTCAGAAAGGAGAGCAGTGTGTTGCTCCTTCCAGCGAGATAGCGTGGTTGAGTAGCCTTGTCGGAAAAATCGAATTTGCCTTATCAGGGGCTGGCGAGACCTGACGGACTTATAAGCCCTGATCAGACCGTGTCAGGTTGAATGGTAAAGCATATC
Organism: Mycena vulgaris; assembly: GCA_029204335.1. Taxonomy (NCBI): domain Eukaryota; kingdom Fungi; phylum Basidiomycota; class Agaricomycetes; order Agaricales; family Mycenaceae; genus Mycena; species Mycena vulgaris. Next base: position 15,836 of record JARGYA010000480.1, read on the forward strand.
AGGAGTTTTCAGGTAGTATGATATGCGGACAGATATCAATGCGGAAAATAGTGAATTTGAGCCTAATATTGGTCGGCGCGGAGTAACATATCGGGATCCACAGTATCTATCAGAAAATGAAGATTCCCCTTGCCAGTAACTGGCACCGGCGTCAATAAAGCACCACGAATCACGTAGTCCATTAGCAATAGCGAGTACTCTTTCGCCTCCTCGTGCACTTGGCAACCAGCCCATACTGTTTTCGGTTTCCACTTGCTTCGCCGAAATTCGTGGACCAGGGAAACATCGAATTGTCGCTTGTTTTCCAACGTGCAACGTAAAAGTGCAGAAATACGGGCAAACGACATTCCGGGAGCATCAGAATTGAACAGGACGCTGTCGTATCGCTGAGAGCCGTGGAAAGATGGATTGCAACGGATGATGTCTCGAAGACCTCTCCAATCCTCGAGTGATTGGTACGTAACGTGGGCGCATTTGAAGGGTTGAATCTGGGATCGGACGAGACAAGCATAAGCTAAATAAACTGACACACCTGAACACACTGTTCGTAGCTCACGCGGTCATCGGGAAAATGCTCTGCGATAAAATCCCGGAGCATCAAATCAAAATTTTGAACAGTACAGCCAGCGGACATCAAGACACTTTCGAAAGCCTTTGAGTCACTAATGCGGTCGGAGGCCCCGAACCTCCAAGATGCGGAAGTGACCTGGCTGGTATTCGGAGTCGCATCAACATCACTCTCACCCTCATCCTCACAATGCTTCGCGTGCTGGTCAATAGCCATTCGGATCCTTGCAATGGCCTCTTGCGTCTCGTCGAAAATTCAAGTTAGATGAGAACAAGCAAAGCAAAATATGAGTTGCACCGAACACCAATGCTCGTAGCCCTTGATACATGTGCGGAGTCGTTCTAGACGGCTCGAAGGCATGCAATGCATGCCTGCCATCACCCGGTACCGTTGGTAGGCCCGGATACAGTGAACGAGCGGATCGTTGCGCGGCAGGATCTCCACAATGCAGGGGAGGACCGACTGGATGAATTCTGGTCAAAATCAAATGCGATGAACTATTGACCACGTACCTTCAGGATATCATAAAATGTCTGTCCATCTGTAAAGTGTATCGTTGTAAATTGACCAAAACGCTTGAGCCCTGGCCACCGCGAAAATGTGCGCATACTAGATACCAGTAATTAGTTCATGCAACCATCGATAGACGAGAGGTATATTCAACAAGTGTTCACTTTATTATATGCTCTAGTCGTACGTGGTTAATGTGTATGTTTTTAGAGCGTTTCAAGTAGGTCGTGGAAACTCAGCAACAACAGTAATTAATATCATCCCTTAGTAGCTCTATCACTGAACTGACCTACATTACTATCGCGGTTAGCAAGTGCCATTACCACCACTACGGAACTGATAGTGGCACAATCCCTTTTTTCTCCTCCCCCCACCCGAGCCCCTTATCAGTCTCATCAGGCTGGTAAGCGGTCACCAGCCTGATCACGTCTATCAGGCTGATCAGCCCTTTTCCGGGGTTTTTTGCGCCTTATAAGTGCCGTCCTAACCTGACGGCCTGATTTGACCTGATACGCCCATGTCCGGCCTTATTCGCCGTTTTCGATTTTTCCGACACTTCATACGAAGCTACACTGGCCATTAAACTGATAACCAACGGGACATTTCCAGTGAGCTCGAGGAGCTCTTCGAAATCGGTCTTCTCTGAGTCTGAAGGATGATCCGCGATATTAATGAAGGTTTGCTTTGCGGCCTGCGAAGGGAGAGGATCAGGAGGCGCGAGGAACGGGCGGGTCCATTTGACTTTTGCAGGTCGCTCAGCGCCGCGCATGGTTATCGGGACCCGGGTGAATATCAGACTAAGATCAGGCAATGCTGCATGAGCGCACCAATAACGCCATTTGCCTAGTATCACTGAGCGTGGCCAAGAAGTCTTCAATTTCTATCTTGCTGTCTGGTTGCTCCCGCGGAGTTTCGAGGTTATCGAGGATCAAAAGAGTTGGGTCCGATTCCGCCAAATGTGCTGATATAGCGTTGGCGGATTGATTTTGTGCCGTGAGTCCCAGGCTCGAACCAATGCTGCTTATCAGTTGGGTCGTGGTAAGCAGTGAGTCGCAAGAGATGAAAAGGCGCTTCGGGTATTTTTGAATTACATCCTCGTTGTGCAATACGGTCTTGGCAAGCGCGGTTTTCCCGATCCCGCCTGTCCCGAGAATAGAAACCCTTGCGGGCCCATTCAGAAGAGATGAGACAATGTGGCGAACTTCAGTTTCACGCCCATGGAAAATCGCGGGAGACGCGGGCAGGATCGAGATCAGGGACGTACTGCTCCCCGAGACGCGGAGCTGAAGATCCCGTGAGAAAATGTAAAAGGATGAACAGAAGTCGAGAAATACTGAGGATGAATATCGCGATGAATTGTCGCAACGTTCAAGCTCCACCAGTTCGAGCAATTGCGCATAGCGCCGTTGCGCATCGATCTCCATGCGAGCCGCAGTCGAGCTGAGCCCGGTACTCAATGCTAACTGCCCGACCGAGCGGAAGTCAGGGATCAATCTCGGTTGAACAGTGTGGGTACCTTTAAGACGAACAATGCGCCTTGCAACTCTTCGTCACATTCCTCGAGCTGAGCCGTAATTTCACTCTGTTTGAAAAAGCGCCGGATTCGCCCCGAGTCCACCTGAGAACGGAGACATCCTTGCAATTTTTGTAGGGTCCTGCGAGGAACTTGAGGAGTCCGTAGGAGAGCGGGGTAACCTGACTTACTGTACAAATTTACCAATGTTATGCACGAGCTCGATGGGGAGAACGTTGCTAGTTGCCAGACACGAATGTATGATTGTGCAATGGATATCGGGTACGGTAAAAATGACGCGGAGTGACGCGGACCGGCGCGCACTAGTGTTGCCGCGACTTGGACTCGGAGGGTCCCAAGTCGACTTGGTGAGGTCGACTTAAGTCAAGCTAAGTCAAGTCACAAGTGTGACTCAACTCGACTTCGAAGTCGGCACAAGTCGACTTCAAGTCACTTGAGTAGACTTGAGTCGGGTCTCAAATAAAAACTGTCTAATGGCTTCCCTGTTTCATTAGGATGCAGTAGGGGGGAAAGCCGTGCATGTGCCTTTTTTAGAAATGTGTATTTTCATCAGTTGGGGCGATTGGAACCGTTTCATTCTTTTTTTTCTGACCGAATGTCACGAGTGTGACGTATTGTGACGTTAGTCACATCCGTGTCACAGTAGAGTTGGTTTGTGGTTCCATCCGGTATTAAACGCTGATTAAATCCAGAAAAATATATTGAAAATCTGACATCCCATATTTAAGGCTTTTAACTCACCTAGCCTCTAAAAAAACCACAGGAACCTGATGTGAATGCAGATTGAACACCATTTCATCAGTTCATGCACGAGTTTGATTGAAATTCATTTATTCATTCATTTATTCACAGTATACCTACACAATGTAGTGGTCATTGCAGGAATTTAAAAAAATACCTCGACTTCATCGACCCGAGTCGGCTTGAGTGACTTCGAGTGACTCGAGGTGGGCCAAGTCAAGTCAAGTCAAGTCAAACTTTGAACCGAGTCATTTTACCAAGTCGCGACTCGACTTTTCGAGTCGCGGCAACACTAGCGCGCACTGACGCGGCACTGACGCGGCGGTGGCTGTGTCATTGACGTGGCATTGACGTGCCGCCCATAACTTTTCAACTAATGCTCTTAGGACACTGAATGGAGTTGGGGGGACGTTTTCTAGCTCTAATACATCGTTTGGACACGAAAAAGCCCAATCCAAAATTTTAGGCAGTTGTCACTAGGGACAGCAATTTTTGGGTGGTGTGCAGCCAATGCCGTAACGCCGTGAGTCTTAGGGAGAGGTTCGAAGGTAATCAAGTTGGAATGACCCTTACCTGCCTATTATAAGTCCTAGCAGCGGATTCCAAAAGATTACAAGCTTGTTTGTAGACCGATAACTGCAGAAACCTCGTCGCAATTGTGCCTATGCTTTGACGAATGCGCAGATGTGGTAGTGTAGCTCACGCCAGTTCAACGAGAATTTCCTGGTTGGACCTGAGTCTTTTACGCTCAAAAATACTTGACTAGGGTTACACCTGAAGGTTTGCAACAAAACTTGAATATCTCACCCACCCAAAGACACAATTGATAGCGGGTACGTGTGGGCTTTTGACCTGGTGTGGTTCAAAGATCGCGGCGTAGTGTTCTATTCATGTTCTTGAATGGGAATTCCGTATGTGTTTCTCATTCGAGAGCACTGTCGTTCGAGTCATGACATGACAGATTCACAGGGGATTCAAGTCAACCTACATCCCCTTTTGTGGATCTTCCACTCGCCCTGCAGTTGTTGACGACATCAATTTGAGTCCCAAATTTCACCGTTCATGCATAACTTCTACTAAAACCTGTCAGAACATCAAGGAAATACTATTTGAGACCAGTTAGTTGGCCACTTAAGCATTTATGCCGCAGCCCTGGTGTTATACCGGTGCCGGTGCGAGCCAAACTATGTCAGAATGAGGGCATGCATCCTACGAAGAGTTCGAGTCCGCCAGCACCGAAATACTCGAAGATTTGAGTGCGTAAGGAATTTATTTTGACCGGCAGTCCAACATAGCCAAACAACAGGTTAGTTGGCCACCCCGCCAACTAACGTATTGAGCTCTCAAATGGCGGTGGCCTGCACCCAGAATCATATCTACAGGTTATATTCACTATTTAAAACAGTTATGGTGTAGATATGAGGTATAGAAATGGGCAGAATACATGCTTGCGATCGACGGGAAACCTCGAAATTGGGGTCGCGGGATGAATGAGTGTTCTGCTACTCAGAAAAAGGCCGAAAAAGGCCGCGATGAGCCAAATTAGGATCCAGGCTACTTAATGGGAAGTATTTGGACGTACCTGGATGCCCAACTCCATTCCAAGTTACTGATATCTCCTCCAAAAAATCCGACTATCAGCACGACTGAAATTGGGTGATTTTGGACAATGGCCTCCAGAACAATCAGAGGTCATCGGATAAAATCTCGAAAAGGATCTCGGAATGAAGGATTGTATATTGAGAAGTCCTGTGTAAGGTTCCAGACCAATGGCATAGCGGTGTCGTGGACCGCGACGGTGCCAGCATGACTGACCTACAAATGAAGTCGTGCTTTTCCCGGGTGTGTTAAGAGTGATAGTTCAGTCAGTTGCCGTCCAGTATCTCTTCAGATGGAAGGCCAGCATCGGGGGATCCGAATGAGCCCCCAAAGTCGTGGATCGAGGAAGAAATGGTGGAGAAATGGCGATGGCAAATGAGGCGAGGGATCCGATTGATAAGAAATTGATGTCCCCACGCTTCGGATCCCGATCCGCGATGCCGTAGCTCCCGATCAACCCATCACTTTCGGTTGAAATTTGGTCTGAACATTCGTTGGAGGTCGTATTCTGTTTATACATTATGCCCAGTCATAATTATGAAGTCCTGGTCTTATAGGAGTCAAGTGGCCAACTAAGTAGGGTGGCCAACTAAGGGGTCTCTAATAGTAAAGTTAAACCACCTCTCGGGCATCTCGGACAAATCCGAATATACCCAAAGAACGGCTCGTTGGGATACACTCAAATCATGAGACGCGACGGCGTGGCGCTGGTCAGCCCACGCGTCAAAATATCCTAGCCCTAGGTGCACCGACAACTTCGTAACATTGGGTACATACTTTGCGCAACTGAGAGCTCATCTCTATGACATGGGCACATTTGTGAGGACCATCCAACTGTGGATGCATGCACAACTTTTGAACCTGTGTGTTTCAAAAGGGTCTTTCTGTATGACACCGTCTCAGACAACCGTTCGACTTCTACACAGGGATCTATCCTCTCCAGCCATCCAATTAGCCTTGCTTTTTGCAATGTCGTTGCTCGATGAAAATCCTGTTTATCTTCATCCAAATTCGACTTCTGAGCCATTGAAAGCCCCCTTTGGCGATACAGACAGATTACCTTGGATTGAGAGTGAGCTTGTTCAATTTGATGTGCTTGAACCTCGCTCAGGTGCATCATTCCCCGCAAGTTCTATCGATGTTCTTAGCCTGATAGTTGCAAGTTGACTTGCGATCATGTTCAGCTTGAGCTCCTGACATTGTCCTCAAATTTGCGAGGTATCTAATGTAATATATTGGGCTCACTGGTCGAACATCTGTCTTACTTTGTTCCCAATGGTACTTGATTTTCCAGCACCCTGGCTGGAGGTAGTTTTATATGGCCCAGTGTGAATAATGCAAGAAATTGACGGTACTTGAGTGCACCTCTAACGCGCAGTGACGCGGCTTTAACGCGACCTTGACGCGCAGTGACGCGGCACTGACGCGCATTGACGCGGCGTTGACGCGGCACCGGCGCGGATTGACGCGGCAGCAGCGCGCAGCTGACGCGGAGTCGGCCCATCAAGTTCAAATTCATGTGTCACTTATTTACCTTCAAAATGAGCTCTCAGTAACACATTTTAAATCCCTACAGTGAACAACCTTTTACAACACAGTCTGGTGCCCGAGAAACCCCAAAACACATACTGATCACACAAAAACTGGATATTTGGGCCCTTTATTACCTATTACATACTGTATTAATCTCAAATAGTCGAAAGGAGTATTGAGGACACTCACTTGGATTGCTGTGGATGTGAAGTAAGGTATTTTCATGTGGCTTAGTCGGGCTTAGGGATTGCCACGTCAGTGCCGCGTCAGTCCGCGTCAGTGCGCGCCGCTCCGCGTCATTTTCTCCTGACCCATGGATATCGTGGATGCGATCCACCATGCCCAACAGGAGTGGGCGGTTCCTTTTGGCGGCCTAGACAACCCGGCAGTGACCACATGGTATCGCAAGGAAGATTACCAACCTGGATGGAGGAGAGTACAGTAACAGTTACGCTGCCGACGGTCTGAGGGAACGGGATCCCGCCGACATCTGCGATGTCTTGTAACGTATTCGCTGTGGTGTGCGCATAATCCAAGAGTCGGTCGGCGTTCACTCTTATCATAATGTGGGCCTGTGAGATAAATTAAGAATCTTCCAGGAAGCCGTGGAAGATACGCAGAGGATACCCTGGAGATTTTGGGGGCTTGTCTCGGCCATGGGATGAGATCAGAGCCTCCCACGACTATCCAGACCTTTAAAGTCCGTCTGGATGGCGCTCGGTGTTTTCCTAGATGTGCCTGATATCATCTCGCTCGGATAGCTTGGCGCTAATTATCGAGGTAAGCTTCTGCCGCCCGCCCGACTAAGATAAGACTCTGTGGTGATAGGTTGGTTCGTGATGATCGGGGTGATGAATCTGTAAATCCAATCGAACCAAGTCAATGAATGCAGCTTGGCAAAAATTGAGAACCCCAAGGCGAAGAGCAGAAGAGACGCGTATCCATCGCACACGGCCGAATTTGCTTCAGGCTCGTAGGGGGCGGGGCTAGGGGGCCGACGCGAGAATGGTGTTTCACTTTCTGCCAGCTAGTGATTTGGTGAACATGAAGTGGGACTGGCAACAGAAATAAATGCATCGCGCACCATGCGTGATCAGGCACTAGAATGGGTGATAAATCAGTGGCTTGAAACGCCCCAGAATATCATATACACCGGTATCACATCTGAAAGACAATCAGCTCGGAACGGACATGAAAGTTCAGGGAGACATTGAATGGCCGCGAATTTTGAAATTCGCCTTTGGTCAAGGCAGTTCCGGACGAAGGGATCTCAGAATGATAAAGGGGCGCGGGCGCTACTCACCTATCTCTGCGGGCGAGGAGATGAGGTGGCGCAAAGATAATTAAGTCCCTGATGAACAGTCTCAATTATAGCGGGGCTTCTCATGCAGGCGAGGAGATGCCGCGGCGCTAAAGTAGTTTATACCTCAACATGTGTCCGGATCATCGCAGGACATTCCTTGGATGCACCTAAATTCTGCAAACGGGGAGATCCGGTGGGGATAAGAAAAGCGACGCCCGTCAAGACGGGTGGTAGCTATCTCACACACAGATTTCAATCATAAGATTGGACTTGGAGCAACGAGTCTATATGAAACAATCTAGCGTCCTACGTTATCAGTATGTCGTTCCGTACGCGTTTCCACGTACATCACTATACTAACGCTAAGACATCACTATTGTGTCTTCACGCTCGACGAACTGTCGGAGCTCTCTGTGGAGTGAGAGTGAGAGCCAAAACGACGCGTATACCAGTCGAAAGACGTACTGTCCCACTCTAGGCGGTCTTGGGCATATGGAAGCGCACCAGGACCGCACATCAGCCGGAGGACAGGGCCACGTCGCCGTGCCCTACGGTTCTAAGCCCTTGTGCACAGCCGGTTGTCGCGTGGCCACTTGCTCCGTGACAATGAGCGTCCCGGAATGATGTGGCACCAGACAGCGCTCCTACTCGTTCATCGCCTTTGCCCCGCCTGTACGAACACATCTCCAGGCTGCTGCGAGAATGAGCAGCAGGGGTCCGACATGTGCGCGCTAGCCTCCGCATTGCTGATTCACTACGTATAGCAGAGGTTCGAGGAAGAAAGGAGCTCACAGAGTTGCCACATGGGAATCTACAAGACGTAAGGATTCAGACGTCAACGGGTTGGAGAAAGGGTCCAGAAAACGCGCAGTAGGCTCGAGGGTGAGCTCCAAAACTGGTCTCTCAACGATGCCCGCCCGCCCGGCGCCGCACCCATAATATGTCGAGGCCGCGAACCCGTCCGTCGTGACCGTCGCAGAAGTGGCTGGCGTCGGTGGGTCGCGGTCTCTCCTCCGCAGGATGTATAGACAAATTCGTGAATGAGAACCGGTTGCACTTGGAGCAAAGTCACTGCAGGAAAATAGCGCCGCATGAGAGGTTGAAGAGCTGGGGAGAGGACGCCGCGTGAAGACCATAGAAAAGGAAGATTCTAGGGCGGAATTCACGCAGTGATTTATCGGAGCTTTTCTGTACATCGAGCGAAATAATGTCACATGGGGGACGGAAATAGCGGGTCAGAGCGAGTTGAATTGACGAAATGTCAGAGACGGACTACGGGGCCCGAGATCGGCAAGGGCCAAAGGTCTAGAGCAAAGCTTGAATGGCGAATGGCAGGAAATTGTAGACGGATAGGCGATCGCAGGCGAGCGGGAATATGAATGCATCGTCCCAAGATGCGCGCCCTCCTTCGTTGTCTGGCGTCGAGCGGTAGCGCGTTGAACCATTTAAGGACAAATGGGAATGGGTTCTACCTACGAATGAGCACAAGCCTATTCGGGACTGGGGAACGAACCACGCCATGGCTGACCAGACTTTGAAAGGCGGTAGCAATAGCGACGGACGCATCAGGCCGTGCAAGACCTGGACGAGCCGCACGACTGGGAAGGATTGATGGGAATCTATTGCAACAGAATGGGCGCATATGTAGAGCAGCTATCGAAGTGACAAGTCGACTGCTGAAGTAACTGGGCATGGCGGTGCGGGCGGACGGAAGGATGGGAGTCATAGTAGAAGATTATATGGTTGAGTGCCAGTCCCGAATGTTTTGAGAGACTATGCAAAAATTCATCCCCAGAGAAGCCGTGGAAGGAGAAGATTCAGAAGAACGCCAAAAGAATCCGCAAAAGAACCCGTCAGCTGGCAACGCAAGCCTATGGGGGTAATACTGGGACATTATTATCCACATTTTTGCCGAAATTTACACAGGTCTTTTTACAATTTACACCACTGGTCCAACAGTAAAAATACACACCTTCTGGAAATTTAAGATTTCTCAGGAAAAATGCACAGGTTACACCGGGAAAAATTCACCGCATAAATCACCGGTTTAACCATTTCAGTTCACTCCGTTGAGGTGTGAGGGTTGGTCCGACATCATGTTCCCTTCTAGTGGTAGTTGAGAGTCTTGGTCACGTGTGCTTGGTCGAATGTGGGTGAAACAGCATTGTAGATGAAATCCAGGTCCATAACTATGCATGGATTCAACCCAGGGATCTCCTGGCTTGACTGGCTGACTGGGGATCTTAAGACACAGGGTTGTGGTTGATTGGGGGGTCGGGACACAGATTTGTGGTTGCTGATGAGGCAGATTTCCAGCACTATATCTGAGGAGATTCACAGAACAGGGTTTCAATCCTTATGACAACTTTCAAGACATTTATCTGCGACACAGAATGCCGAAAGGGCTGTTGAAGAAAGGAGGAAGTGACAATGGAACTAAGGGTTCACACATTAAATTTCCCAATAGGGATGTAAGTCGGCGTCTGACACTGCTGCTTCTCGGCGGAGGCACCAGCCTGTCAGTGTGTTTATTTGAGAACAATACAGTAGTGTGATTTTGAAGTGACCCAGGAACCTGTGTTATTTAGATTATTGAGCTGTGTAAATCCACATATCGATTGCTAGCCTGTGCATGAAACACGCAAACTACTCTGAGCGGTGTAATTTTCGAAGGAAAACTGCGGGTGGTGTCAAAAATAATAATGTCCCACTATTACAGCCATACAAGCTCTAAGGCTCATGGGAGTCGGGAGCAAGAGCCAGGGTTGTGTACCGCCACTGATGCCTAACTTGACCTAACAACACAACCACCGGGTTCTCGAGTTTAATCTTACAGCGCTTTCAGAAAAGGTTGTCGTGCGCCAATTTTTTTTTTCTAAATAAATAATCACGTGTCCGCTCGGCAGTCCATCATCTTCTCCGTCTCCGCGGCCGTGTACTCGTAGTAGGTGCGGAGGCTAGGTCCTACGTCCTTTGTAGTCAGCACGTCTCCCGCGTTCTTCAACAGCGTTTCGTAGGCTCTGGTTTTGCGGATGCTGGCGCGGTTGGCGAGCTGAGCGTCGTGATTGTACTGATTGCGCTCCTGCAAGTCCATGTCGTCCGGGATGGGGAGGTCGAGAGGTTTTTTCCTCCAAGCTGCGAAGTCAAATGTCGTGTCGAGAGGAAGGTCCAGGCACAGGTTGATTTAACGGGAGCCAAGTGGTGTAGGGAACTCAAAATTTATGGAGTATATGTCGAGGAGGAGCGAGTGAGGGACGAGTGGAAGAGACACGTTGAACGCGTCGAGGAAGAACAGGTGATCCCGCGTGTGTATTGATGGCGCCTACAAGGCGTCTAGATGCTATGAGTCTTATCTCCTTTATCTCCCACTAAGACGGCTCGCAAGCTGCCTTAGCTCAGCTAAGACTAAGCTCACACTCAACTATTACTAACCAAGCCTAATCACAGTTCAAAATAATCCAATCTCGACTCCAGATGCACAATAAAAGCTCAATAATTCGCTGGGACCTCTACTATATGTATAGACCGACTGGACGACCATTTCTCGGCGTTAGTACCTCATTTCGTCCTTGAAACACTATTTTGTGTATGATATTAGAGAGAAGTCCAAAATAGAGACCCGAAGAAAGCGGAAAAAGAGATAAAAAGGCATAATATTCCTTCCTAACATGTTTTAATCTTTACACCTAGCACAACACGACGAGGGGACGCGTTGGCGGGGGTGGGCGGAAACTGCCGAAGAGTTTAGGGCAGGTTGATGGGCACTACTGTACTATTTCGACCGAGTGTTCAGCCCATGTCACGCGTCACCATAAGTGTTCATTTTCCCAAGTGTTCAGATCGCGACCTGAGCTGTCACCTATTGTCCAAGTGTTCATTTTTTCCAAGCGGCAGTCTGAGCCTATACGAAGTCAGCAAAGGTTCTAGAAGGTGATGGTTACCATGGAATTTCGTTTTTGCACCTGCTTTCACTGATCCGGAACAGTACGGGAGAACACGGGTAGAGTTTATAGTCGCTTAGCCTCCCACTGTTGAGTTCACTGCTGAGCCGATAGAGATAACGCAGCGGCTATCACTCAAGCCCAGTGAGAAACCCGTGTTGGGAGATGTGCTCAAATAGTGTCCGATCTGTTGTATCTATTGTAACAGATTCCCTGCCAGAAAACTTAGCGTGGACAGATTTCTTTTGATTGAAATCCATGTGGATCAAGAGAAATGTTGGCTGAGGCAATGAATATATTTCACTCGATCCACATCGATTGGCGGGCACTGCAATTTGGACAGATATAGATAGGCAGATCTGTTCATTTAGATAGATACCATCATAATCTAGAAACATATCCATGCACGCATAAATTGGGATATCCATTCAGATATATAGAGCAATATGTAGACATAATTGGCGCCGGGCACCACCCAGTCCGCCCCACCCTTTCTATCCCACGCGCGAGGGGATCTAAAGTATCCCTAACGTGCAGCCTGTATGTGGACACATCAGTCAGTAACATGGAAGAGAGGATGGGTTTCGAGCTCACCTTGGTCTTCGAAGCCGCCGCATTCACAGATGCTTCCTTGTATTGCTGCAATGGCTTTAGCTTCAGTGACAACAACAATCACGGCGCACGAACCTCGCATTCCGGTGTGTTTTCGATGGTGGCCCAGTATTTCTTGAACTCGGAACGGGCCCCACCGGTGTTCTTTTTACACCAGGCAATCATACAGAGGTTCCTATAGTCCCCGTATAAATTAGAGTGCGGCTGTGGAAATAAAGAAGGGACCTTACCTCGGTGTTGATGATACTCCAGGGACCGCTTTCGGCTCCTTCGACGATTTGGGAGGCGCCGGAGCCGGAGCCGGAGCGGGAGGTGGTGGGATAGCAACGGCCACAGGGGCAACTGTGGCGATGGCGGCGACGCCTGGCAGACCCACCGCCTGTACCGCAGTCATGGCATTCGGGGATGGGGTGGATATGGAAGAAGCCGTCGGATGCGGTGCGGAAAGACTACAGAAATCATGTCAGCGTGCTCACAGACGACTCGGATTCCATAGGAAAATAGTTACAGGGGATTGACAATCTGGAGAACATCATTGAGCGCAGACATTTATAGAACCGATAGAGACATACCTTGAACAGCACAGGCGACGCCGCTGGTGCCGGAGTCTTCTCCTCATCCACGGCCACAAGTTTAGCAGTAAGCTGCCCAGATAATCGTCAGTGTGGAATTAAGAGAGCTTACATTAGGTATGGGAGCGACAGCATCATCGTCGACCAGAGTTGGCTGTCCCGAATTATTGTCGGGAACGATGACAGCGAAAAATCTAGCATCACGCTCGCTCTGCTCGTTTCCCTCCGGAGGAGGCTGCACCAAAGAATAAGCCTGAACGGTAACAAAAATGAAAGTAACACATACAGAGATACTGCTCAATTTCGTACGTTTGATTGCTGCGCTATCGCCACCGCCATGGCTTCGCTTGACAGGGTTCGACTGGGTGGGGGTGTCATCGATATTAACCTCTATTTTGACGTCGTTGAGCTCCAGTTTGACCGCTCGGGAATTGAGGGAAGTGAGATAGGATCTGTGCCAGCTGGAATACATCTTCGTCGCCATGTACTGCACCTGTCCATGACGCGAGGAATAGTTAGATAGATAAAGAGTGTATCGGGAGAGATTAAAATACCTTCCAATCGTTCGCGCAGAGCCCCATCTCCGGAAACTGCCCACACAACTCTTGGCTGAAATTACGTTGCAAATCGATACTACCCTTGCTCCAGGTAGCTGGCGCGATGCCAGTCTCCGCCAATCGAAGGAAAAGCTTAGCAGAAACACCCCGGATTTGCGTAGCGCGATACCCATCGATCACATTGCCTTCGGCATCCGTCACAAATTGCAGCGTAACATTGACCCCCTGGGCAGCACGAGTCGACCCGCGAGGCTTAGGGTCATCTGTGGTCGATTCCCCTTTACCTTGGTTGACCTGGGCTGGAACTTGAGCGAGGAAAAATGCGGGCCCTACCACCTTCAACAGAGCATCATACGCCATTCTCGAAATACCGTTATAAATAAAACTGTGAACGAAGAAGACAATAACGCACTTGAGAGTATTGTTCTCTGTTCCTAAGATGAGGTTCTCTTGCTTCAAGGCGGTACACTGGCGGCAATCGATGTGAGCTGAGGGTGCCTTCTGGTTGTACCGGAAAGGGTGTGGGGTGTATGTGTCGCTCGAGGGGTTCCAATCTTCCATGGACTGCGAGCTGGCTGTGCGAGCATGAGAATGGGGCATATAGAGACCGTAGGGATCCTGGCCAGGAGTCGAAGATCTGCTGCCAGTCAGCGAGGAGAATTCGTCTGAGCCGTCCATGGAGAGGTGCATATAGTGGGGATGGAAGAGAACAAGCCAGGCGATAAGGAAAAAAACTATCAAAAGATCCGAGTCGCATCACAGAGGATCCGCGGTCGCATCGCAAAGGATTTGCGATCACACGGTGCCAAACTATTTCCATCTTTCTCCATCGATCTCTCTATATGGCTCATATGGCTCCTCGTTCTGTATCGTTCTAATTGGATCTACACACATAATATCCGCGCCACCAGGAACATGATTCAAAGTGCCTTCGGTCTTCCTTCTCCCTCTGACTCTATGCCCGATACCACAAACCCAGCCCTGTTGACACCGACACGGAGCGTCGCATGTCACTGCCGCCCACACATGGACAATGAACTCAAACACGATGACTATGTGCCAACCTCGCAGCCTCTGGAAGATGGCGAGGATGAAAATCCCCCAGTCGATTGGCACCACTGCACTAGCTGCCAAGTTTGCAATGATATGCGACATCCCTCGGAGAGCGCTGTCTACCGCAGCCTTTCTCTCTCTCCAGTATGTTCGAGTCACCATCGCTTTTTCTCGTCGAATCCCCGGTTAACGAAACATGTGAAGGACAGCAAATATTATGCCGCCAGGAAGATCCGAACAGCACTTCTGGTTAGACGTGCGCCACCAGTGGGGAGTTCCATGTGGGCGAATCATAGTACTCATTTAAATACTTGTCAGAAATTCGGAGCGGCGCTGGCCAGCGTGAAGACTCCGGCAAGAACCCGGATCCCTTCGCTTCAACTCGTCAGACGAGTCACAAGCGCCGGACCGGTGAAGCGATTCTACTTCCGGCGCGCTGCATCCGGTGTGCTCAAGGCAATTCTGGCCGCGGAGGCTATTATTGCTAGGATGCGAATCCGACACATGAAATTGGTTAGAAAGGCTCGAGGCAAAGAGAACAAGTAGATAATTACAGTGTATATACATACCTTTCAATCTGCAAGCCTCACATTATTTAACAGGCATTTTACTGCTCTATTGAGTTTAGTCACTAACACGCCGCGGGCGTACCGCATACGTCATAGTTCCATTGTCTTGTCACTGTGACCGTTCGCGTCAAGTGTGTCATACTTAGCAATCTTATCGTACAGCCACAAATGCGCGCTTTGAAATAGTCCGTGGGCTGTGCTCTCGGACGAGCTCAGAGCGCGCTGAACAATTTGATTATGTAATTAATTCATCACCATGTACTTCAGCGCCCAGATCTCCTAGCGCTAGTCGACTTAAATTATCCCTCTGGAACTGCGGTTTCCTCTACACCCATCATCTCCATGAGCTTCAACCCGGGTTTTTCCATCAGGAAAAACCGGTTGAGCTGAGAGCCGTCCTGGAACTTTTTTGCATATTGTTCATCTGGGGCAAGCATCACCACAGACTGAATTGACTGGATGTCGATCACTCGGACATCTGAATTCCCGAGGTGTTGCATGGTGACGTATGTCTTCGAAGACTCTTTGTACAGCTGCTGGTGGTGTTCCCCATAGAGCGAAACGACTGCAAGAGGTTTGCGCACATCTCCAACCTTGAACATCAGGTAGAAATGGACCTCCGCAAATCGAGTTCTGCCATCACACAGGATCTCAATCCAGATTTAGTATGGCCTGCCGACATAGATAAGTATATATACATACCTTGACATTGCGGGCACATCGAAGCTGTCCTATTGACTTCAGCTTCTCCTTCCACGCGGATCGAGCAATTTGCCCATTGGGCAAGCGCACTCGGGACCACCTGGTAACAAGTGGAGTCCACGAATCCGACAGTGTTTGATCAGCATCGACCAAATAGGTGCGAATGGCCGTTGCCTGGAACTCGTCAACTTCTCGGGGGGCTGTATCCATCGCAGTTAGGAGAACATAGCCGCCCCCAAGATCCAGTGAACCTCGGGGAAGTGTATTCTCTGGGGGCTCCAGGTCCGGGATCATCGCCTTCAAAGTGTTTACTTGACAGTGTCGAAGTGCCCGCTGGGAAAGATTTGCAAATGCATTTGAATGCTGTTTGATTTCCTCCCCTAGGTTCCCAATGGTTCGCTCGAGCGCCCACTGTGAGTAAATAATGCCCGGTCCAACACGGGCAGTTTCAAATGGCATGTGAGAGGGAGTGTGGATGCTTGGCCGGACAAAATGGAGCCGGTCGGTTCGGCGTTGGCAATAAAGAGCCTCGAAAGAGTCGGAAAATTCGGTGAGCTTCTCATTTGACTCTCGAAGCTCTGCTGGAGTAATTTCCTCCTGCATCAAAATGCGATTACCCCGAACACACTTGCAATAGTGCTGCCAGTATCGGTCAGGAAGAAGGCCGTGAAAAAGGGCGGGGCCGAGGCCATAGAAGTAGAGCAAAAATTCCCAGGCCTTGTAACCGCTGGAGATTTTTTCAGCGGGATTGCGAGGTGGGCGGTCAAAAGATCCGGGAATATACGGTGTCGCATTCGCAACCATTTTCCCGTGTTCCTTCCAAACATCCCCCTTCAAAACAGCCCAGTCCCAGAGGTCTCTGCTGTCGCTCTTGTCGCATTCAAATATCCCGCGCCACAGCGGAATGAAAAGGTCAGGGAGATTGAGGGAAGGTAGATGCATAATGTTGAGTGCAAAACAGCCAGGGACACCAAGAATGTGTTTTTCTGGAAAGCCGCTGAATATTGTAGGCTTCGAGATGCCAGTTTCCAGCCTGTGCTTCTCATACTGGGTCTTGTTCGGTGAGTCGATGACATACTGGAGATTCTTTTGGTAGCGCTGAGCGGCTTCTGCAGAGGTAAATTTTCGTAGAAGCTCCTCGAGACTGACGTCGGGATGGCTGCATCCCTCCTGGGCATATCCATCCGGGATGAGGCGCGCTGGATAATAATGGGTCCCGCCAGGTTTTCTGCGCCCTGGAAGTTTGCAGTAAACACGGCAGGCGAGCTTGCCATGGTGTCCAACACAACCATTTATCGAAGCCATCCCTGGACCATCGGCCGTTCCGAGAGCAATGAACGGCCTGGACGTAAAGACACGATCCAGTGCGGCATCCCACACACAAAGCCCCTCTTTCTGGAGGGCGGCAACATGATGGAACCCGGGGAAAAGATAGCTGTCTGGGTTCTTTGGTTTGCCAGGGCCACCAATTATCCCACCTGGCAGAACATACTTCTTCTTGTACCGTGCGCCAGGTGCATGGTCGAGAACAATCCAAATGTAGATCCAACATTCAGATACCTTGTTTCGATACAGCTGTGCACCGTCAATGGAAAAAACCAAGACCATATCATCGGTTGATATGCGACCTTCTTGGACAGCAGTAAGATAATCACTGCCGTCGAAAAAATCGACATACGACGAGGTTCGGATTCCGTTGTTCTTGGCAAGCTCCTCCATGATTTTTGAGGTGCAACGCTGACGATATTTCATGCTATTAGCACCGTCAACGGTTCTCCACAATGCCTGGAGCTGCGGAGCCGGGGGAAATGTCGAAAATCGTCTCCGAGATATCTTGACCTCCGGAGCATGGCCGGACTCGTAACGAGACTGGCCGCAATATGGGCAATTTTCGAGCTGTGAGAATGGACCTGTGTAATGGAGTTTAGAGACACATAGCTGATCCAAGAATATGACGGACCTGTGTAGCCAATACAGCTATTAATGCACATGTCTCGTTCGAGAGAAACAACACCTGTAAGATCGGAGACGAGGCGCTTGACCTTGTAGTAGCTCAGGATTTTGTATTCGGGGTTCCTGCGGAGTATTGCTGCGCGAACGGAGGTGTATGATGCTTCCGATGCATTCCCGATAGCGAGGAAAATATCAATTGAGAGTCGGTCATCAGGATCTTCGACAGTGAGGATCTCGGTCGCGGGGTTACGGATTTGGTCTAAAAGCTCGGGATCCAATCGCTCCTCGGAGCTGTCCAAAGTTGCGGCCTGCAAAGCGGTAATGAACTTGAGGGAGATATTAATGTCTTCAATCAGCGAGGTCCGCGTCTCGGAAACAGGAGGAGTTTGGGGAGGTGTAGGTGCTCGAGGGGGAGTAGGTGGCCGATCCGCTTGCATCTGGTCATTTAAAGAACCTGGATCGGCTTCAAACCCCGGAACATGTGGGACCGTTTCTGGTGGGTTGAGCTCGCGGTTATCCGAAGGCTGTGGTGAATCAAATGGCGGCGGTGATTCTACATGTGGCTTTGCAGCAGAAATCAAGGCGAGTTTCTTGACGACATCCCGAGACAAACTTACTGGTAAATCCTGTTCTGGCCCATCTTCAGAGTCAATTCGGCGCCTTTGCAGGCTATGGCCACTGTCTGGTGGGATACGGCGCTTCAAGTGACGAGAATTCCCAGATCCAGACTGAAGTGGCTGTTGGCTGCTAGCTGCCGAGGCAAGGAAGGCTGTGAAAGCAGGGCTAGGTATTGCAGTCTCTGCATCTTGTCTCCGATGTAGTGATCGCGTCGAATAAGCTATACGTCTACCCTCCCCATGCGGACCCTCGCATTTTTTCGTGCATTTGCAGATGACTTTACCGTCTATCTCTGCCGGATCCTGAGTGGTAGTGTCTGTTCCGGACATTGGAATGTGAGTGAGCGCTAGTGAGCAGCAGCAATGTCCGCAGTGCGCGAGTAGCGATGTCCCCAGGTGACGTCAGGAGAGGCCACAGTGTTCTCGGACTTACACAGTTTCGAAGTGCAGTAATAAAATCGAATTTATTTGAATCTACGACGCTCGATGTGCAACGATAGAGAAGAGGTCGAAATCTCAATTTGATCAAAAATCTTTGCGTTCAGATTTGTATCGATATCTATTGATCGTTACTATATGCTCCGTTCTAAACATATCTCCCAACACGGGTTTCTCACTGGGACTCAAGGCTAGCTGGCGCCAAGCTCGCTCCATTTTTGTCGTAGAATACATTAACAAATGATTTTTTTGAGAAAAGTGCTTCATTCCCTCTCATTCGACTTCACAAATGAGCGACGAAACAAAGTTCAACGCATCCGACTGGATTGGCCAAGGCAAGATGATGGCCTCCGCGCCGCCAAGGGTCCACAGGATGGCAAAAGAGGAGTTTGAGCTCCCCCAAGCTTACCACTACGAACTTCTTCCGTCCCAAATACTTAATTAGCCTATCTTAAGTTCTAGGCGGTTCCATCCCTTTTCGGACTTAAGTTTTACTACATCTTAAGTTCTTCTACTGTAGTCTTGAGTTCCTCTACTGTAACCTACCTATGTTGTACATATCACCGCGCTGAAACCTCAATCTTAGTTTGCGCCGTGAACTCAAGTTCGCGCATGACTTAAGTTCGACCCTCCGTCAGGAAATTGAGATGAGTTCATATAAACATAATATCTTTAAATAATGAAGTACTTAAGTTTTTGACCAAACTGGAGTTTCCCGACTTCTGCTCCGTCTTCAGTTCTACCGTGAACTTGAGTTCCGGAATGTGGCGTGGATACCTGGAATAACTAGTGATATTAATATTGAGAGTGCACAACACAGAAACATACTTGTGGCAAGTATAAACAATACTGTGGACCTATTGGGTCGCATAGTCAGTTCCTAATTTTATAAACACAAACAGTGTGGCATACCAGATTCTAGAATGCCACCTGACGGCGGAAAGTCATTGACATCAGAGGTCAGTCAAAGGTCAGCACAACTGAACTTGAGCTTGCACAAAGTGATCTGAACGAATTGTGGGATATGCGAGGGTGAATTGTCGAGGAGAACAGCGAAGAGCTCATCGAAGTTAGAGCCAAGTCGAAGTGATGTGTCGTGGAGTGTTTGACGATCTCGGCCACCATTGTGATTCAGTAATGTCACGCGTTACTCATTCTAACTTCTCTTCTGTCCACCACCCACCCACTCCCCACCCACAGAATGTGCCGCCCCGACCACCAACCACCCAAGGCCCAGTGAGTTCTTGCTACGTTGTCTCTAATTGATTAGGATTCATTGGGCTTCAGCGCCAGCCTTCGACGAGCTGGCAAGTTAAGATCGATGTCATGCCACCCAGTAATTCGGTGCGTACCTTGTATCATCCTGTTTATTCAGTGTGCTCACTGCGACCTCTGAACGCGTCTCGCACACTGCGCACAACGTGGAGCACGCGCGCTCCACATCCTGCCACATCTGGTGCGTCCCATTTCGCTGATTGCGTCTCCGCCACACCCTTCTCTTCCCTTGTTATCCCCATGTGCCTGTCCCCAACTCCCTTCCTCCACCCCCCTGCACCCCACCCCGCCGTCAAGTGGGTCTCTCATGCAACTGCGCGCAAATGGTGCCGAGTGCGCCGATGCCTGATTAGACGCTGGTGTTGCGCATGCGTGAATCACCTCGGAGGCGGCAGGGGCAATTGACGGGTGCCCGAGTCGGATTCTGCGCCGAATGCCGTCGCATGCGCGCAGTCTGCAGGAATCACCTTTGAGGCGGCAACGGGTGCGGAGGCAGCCCCTGAGCTGTATTGTGTTTTCGGGTTGATTCGTGGCCGAGGTCACTGTGTGTGTGATCAAGATGCAGGTGTAGAACTTAAGTAGAAGTTGGCGGCACTTAAGTGTGAATAGAACTCAAGTTGCGAAGACTTCAGTTGTGGATGGGACTTGAGTTGTAGATGAAACTTGAAGGGTGCGTACAACTTAAGTTCGAGTACAGCAAGGGGGACACGATTTAAATGCGTGCTATACCCGGTGGCAGGCACGTTGGCAGAACTTAAGTTTTGTGCAAAATAACTTAAGTTCTGCGCAAACTTAAGTTCGAAAAGGGATAGAACCGCCCCGAACTTAAGATGGGCTTATTTTATTTCATTCCGTCCAAAATCATTAGCCTTGCAAAAATGCTGGAATTCACTGTACCTCTCCAATCCCCCCCCAACGGCACCCCGCAGCCTGTTCAGTACTTCAGCAAATCAGCCCCCGATATGTTCGACAAAAACACACTCCATCGCTTGCGCCGTCTCCCAATTCCAGAAACAAAGGTCATCCCGTCTCTTTTGAAAGACACTCCACCATGTTAACTCGTTGCAGGTCATTCGGAAGCTTGTCGAACGCAGTCGACAGGCTTGGCTCGACGGTTTTAGATCTGTGATGTATAGTCACCTCAGTGGGGGCGTTACGACACACTTCCCATTGTGGGTCTTGACGTACTGGAATCTAATCTT
The DNA here is from genome assembly GCA_029204335.1 of Mycena vulgaris. NCBI lineage: Eukaryota > Fungi > Basidiomycota > Agaricomycetes > Agaricales > Mycenaceae > Mycena > Mycena vulgaris. The sequence goes on from JARGYA010000480.1 coordinate 37,115, forward strand.
GGACTTCAAGCGGGACGTCAGGGGGCCATGGGTGAAGTGCTCGGACTGGCTTACACAGCAGAAAAAGGTGTCTAAAAAGAATGCGGTGCGGGAGGCCCTTGTGGACGAGGCGAGGCTCATCCTCAGCATGATGCCGTGGGGTTGGGCAAAACCCCAAGGCCTGTCGGACTCGGAGCCCGCCTACAATCTGTGGCGCTTCCTCGGACCGCATTGGCTGTCGGGCTCCCAGCAGAACGACATGCTCGAGCTGCTGCGTCACAAAGTCAGCACGGATCCCATCCTGGCACAGAAGTTTCGTATCCAGGGCACTGCGATGATGGCAAAGATCCTCGACGCCTACAAAGCCGGCACCGACACGTACCGGACGTCTCGCGATTTCCGATGGCTTCGTGATGTTGCCGATGATCTCGTAAGGAACCAGACCGCGTTGATTACCACCGGCCATCTGGGAGAAGTCACCGACGAGCCCCACTGGATTGGTTTGGTCTTTGACCTGTCGCACCCCACCAACAAACTCCTGTATGGCGATTCATTTGCAGGACCTATTCCGCCGGCATTACTGGACGCATGTCGCTGGTGGATTGGTCAGCACACAGAAGCTCACCTTGCATTGGGCAAGCTCCCAATTGGACCTCAGTCCGACGGGTTCTCGTGCGGGATGCTGGTGGACAACGGTATTCAGCATTTTGTCGACCCCAAAATCGCGCTGAGCAAGCCCGGCGATAAATTCGTCAACGGGAGGCTGGAGGCCTTCAACAAAATAGGACAATGGGTTCTTGAGCGGGTATGTGTTCCTATTTAATAGATTCGTTGATACTCATCGTTGCTACAGCTCGAAGTGGCGAGAGCTTGGGCGATTGCAGAAGATGAAGACTCGGATGACCGATCCGATCATTACACAGCCACCCCTGGCAAAGCTTCGCCAGACAGCAGCGACGACTCTGAGATCAATTCACCCGTTCCACTCCTTCGACGCACCGCACGAAACACGAAGTTCACCTTCAGCTCCCCTCTCTCTTCTCCACATTCCCAAGGTCCGACCGTTGCTGGTGTGAAACGCGCCAAAGGCCACCCCGATGCTCCTACGCCTTCACCCAGCCCCCAAAAGCACCGAATCTATAAACGAGGCGCAGCCAGCACCGTCATACCTCCCTCCCCCCTCAAATTCAGCCCTGTGGTGTCCCCGTCCCGCCGTCGGCACTCAGGGGATGTATTCGGGCCCGTGAATCAAGGCGATGGATATTGGTCGGATTCTGAGGCCGCCAGCGACGGTGAAGGTCGGGGCAGGGCTACCCAAGTCGACGAGTACGCTTGGGGCCCCGAGGACGATGCTCCGCTGCCGCCGGATTCGCAATTGAGCGAGTTCGATGACTCGGAGTCAGACGGCTTTACTTTTCTCAATGCGGAGGACGTCAATGCATCAGCGGAGGATGCCAATGCGGGGGTGGTTTCTGACGCTGAATTAAGTGGGATGCCCGAGCTTGCAGAAGTCAGCAACTCGGAGGAAGACGAAGATGCTTCCGACGATGATACCTCGGACGATGATAATGCTCCGGCCGCCCCACGCCCATCGACATCCACCCTCCCGCGTTCATCGACCTCGACCACTCCTCAGCCCGCGCAGACTCACGGCGGCGGTCCCAAGCCCAAGATTACGTCGTATTGGACTGTGGAGACAGCTGCCGAGAAGGCAACTCGGATGGAGCGGGACGCACGCGAGTTCGCAGCATGCGCTGAGGAAACGCGCTTGCGGGAGATAGATGCCAACCGTATGAAGGTCGCCCGGAAGCGCACCGATGCGACTGAGCGCATGCGGCGTTTTTGCGACCGTGAGCGGGAGGAAAAGGAGGCGAACGGCTGGATCCCCGGGCAGAAGCGAGTGAGTCAAGTCTTCCCTCCCTCACCTTATCGTACTGACTTGGGTCCTTCAGAAGCGTGTCGATCTCGTAGACTTCGACGAGACGGGTCAGAACGCTGACATCACGCTGGCGGAGCTCTCTCGCCCGCGCCGACAATTCAAGGAAGACGCCAAGAAGAATAACAAGTCCAGCGGTCGCAAGCAAAAGGAGAAGAACAAGAAGAAGGACACGAAGCTCACCAATTGGTTTAATCCATTCCTGTGGCCCCAGATCGTCGTCGCCGCCGCACGGGCGGGGAAGCCATGGAAGCCGAGCGCGATTGTCCGGGAGGCGCGGAAGCTGAATATGGGGGCATTCTGGAAGCTCACGGAGCAGGTCGTGGGGCGCTGGATTGACGATGAAGCGAAGCGGCGAGGGGTTTCGAAGTGGAGGGATTCGATCCTACGGAATGTGGAGCGCGGGAAGGGGAACTCGCCTGGTGGCCAAACTACCAGAACCGGAATATTGGTGAGTCTTTAATCTCGATGCCCCGAATTGATACTGACACTCTTCAGCAACCGTACCCGGAGATCCGGAAGCTCATCAACGACCAACTCACCTCCCTCCGCGACGCCGGCGTTGCGCTCAGCCTCCTCACCATCCGCGGAATAATGGTCGCCCACATCCAGCATGGTGCTCCGGAACTCTTCGAGCACACTGTGGGCAGCGACGGCAGCATGTTCCGCTGCTCGGAGTCGTTTGTCCGCCGTTATCTTCGCAATACTTTGGGCTGGAGTGAACGCCGTGCAACGAAGGCCGCGCAGAAGCTTCCGGCGAATCACGAGAAGATCATTGACGACGCCTTCCTTCGCGAGGCACACATTATCCGGGACTACGCGGTACCAGCGGCGCTGCGCGTTAATACGGACCAAACACAGCTCGTGTATCAGCAGGGGTGTGACTCGACCTGGAACCGGAAAGGAGCGAAGCAGGTGGCCACGGTGGGACAAGAAGAGAAGCGCGCGTTCACCTTGGTCCCGTCAATCTCTGCTAGCGGCGTTCTTCTTCCGATGCAGGCGGTGTTTGGCGGTAAAACAACTGCATCGTGCCCCTCTTCGTCTGCAAAACGCTACGCCGAAGCCATCGCCCTCGGCTACAGCATGGTTCCGTCCCTCACTAGTACCTACTGGTCTAACCACGGCACCATGCACCAATTGGTCGACTGGATCATCGCCCCCTACTTCGAAGCGACCAAGAAGGCGCTTAATCTTCCATCGACGCAAGTCTCGATCTGGAAGATTGACTGCTGGTCCGTGCACAAATCGCAACAATTCCGCGACTGGATGAAGACAAATCACCCATACATCATCCTCCTCTTCGTTCCCGGAGGCTGTACCGGCATTGCACAGCCGCTCGATGTCGGGATCCAGCGTCTAATGAAACTTAGCATCAAGCGATCTGCCCATCGGGACATCGTCGACGAGGCTCTCGGCCAGATCCAAGCGGGAAAGTCAGCCGCCGAGATTAAGCTCAATACGACCATCGGTGTTCTTCGCGACAGGTCTGTCGGATGGATTGTGCAAGCCATACACGATATCAGTGATCCTGCGGTCATTATGAAGGTATGTCCTCTTCAGTCTGTCGCTTACTCATCTTAACGTCCTAATTAGGCATTCGAAATGTGCGCCGTCGGTGACCAATACAATTTTTCCCAAGCAAGCCTCACATCCCCGGAAGCACTGGCGCGCCTTCGCCAGCTTCCAAACGACGACCCCGTTCTGCACGCAGCGCTCACGCAAACGACGATCGCAGTTCCGAGCGCAGACATCGAGGAAGAACCTTTCCTCGACGTCGATGTGTACGACGATTGTGACATCCCTCTTGATGTCGTCTCAGCGCTTCTCGTCTCCGGGGGCTCATCTGTTGCGGACAACTTTGCCATCGACGAGAACGGGGGCCTCGCTCGCACCGGTGATGCAGAGAAGTCTGACGCTGAGGCTGACTCAGCTGAGGATGTCACGGAAGTCGCTCCTGTGGTTCTCGGCCGCGGACAACGCAAAAAAATTGTCGCTACACGCTACCAGGGCGCGTCTTGGGAGGAGCACTAGTACTATATACATTCATCGCATTTTGTACCAAAATTTTAGTCTTTTTGAATCCGTTTTTAGGCCTATTTAGGGCTTCAAAAAATTGAGTGTTCATTTCCCCAGCGTCACCGTCACGGAGGCCAAAAGTGTTCAGTTCAGAGGGCCGCGTCACGCGTCACCTGAACACTCGGTCGAAATAGTACAGTACCAAGAGGTGCTTGATCTCTAGATCTTCAAATATGATGTTGACGAAGCGAGATCAGTGATATCAATACGGATCAGCGGCAGCACAGCCACTTCCCATTTTCGGACGAGCTGCGCCAGCACATCGACTCCCTCTCTATCTTCCTATCTTCCTTCTTATTTCTCAGATACTCGCACAAGGCTTCCACCGCTACAACTAATTGAATACATTTGGTTTGTTGTTTCAATATTTGTCGGAGAAGTGGGGCTATTTGACCAAGATGTAGTATATGTATGTTCAGCATATACAGTGTTAGGATTCCATTGTGTTTGCAGAGTACTCTAAAAGCGTGCTGAGGCCTTGAGCGCGGGCGGAACGCGAGTCGTGCATAGCAGAGACGCGTTGAGTGGCACGATGATGGATTGATCTGTCCGTTGCTGCCGCTGATCAATATTGCCTTTTCTGGGGGGGGGGGGGGGGGGGGGGGGGGTCGTGGGAACGTATTAGCTGATCCAGAGATCAAGCACCTCTTGGGCACTACACATGATTGACACGATGACGTTCGCTCGTCATCCAAATTTGAACTCAGATCGACCGGTCTCTCTACGAACGATTTGTCTTCGTACGAGAAATCGGTTACCGGTCTAATTAACCTCGGATTTGAGCCGGTGACGTACCGGCTGATCCACGCTGGTCTCTATGAATCTCTGGCATTCTGCCCTGACAACATAACGGTCTCCTGAGTTTTTTTTAAAAACTCTCTGTGCTCCTCACGCCACCTTTTCAATCCCATCTCGCACAATCAAGCTCACTTACTGGTATACAAAACCCGCTCTCCTAATTCTCGTACCTTACGCAGTCTCAAATGCCCTGGAGAAGGCCTGGTAGCGGATGGTCTGCACCCACGACCAACGCGTCGCAATCATTTGAATGCAGTGGGATCCCCGTTTGATTCCGGACTAGGTCATTATTAAACTACCTCCTCCTTCTTTTCTTTTGTCTCGGTCTCAGGTGCATATCCCCCCATAACAAGTCGGGCTGCTGAGATCCCCAGCCTCAGTAATTGATGCCTTCAACTTCTTCAACTTTCGTCCTCAGGAGAGACAAGATGCTGTAAACCATCGCTGACAAGCGTCCTCAATTCGCGCACACCTCACCCGGTACTCAAATACCGTAGGGAAGGCCTGGTTGCGGATGGTCCGCCCCCACTACAAATAAATGTTCTAGCAAGCTCAGTGGTATGCCCGTTCGATTCGGGACTAGGCCATGCCCATCTCGATTCGCCTGTTATTTCCAGTTATACGCATCGAGAACTCTTATGTTCGGGCTGCTCAAATCCTAGTGAGCACCTTTGTTGTGGGGTCTGTCTATGAGAGACTAGGGACCATGGCGTGTTTGGTCCCGGCAAGTTGTCACATTCCTTATTGTTTCGAACGAATATTCTTGTCCATCGGAGAAATGCATTCTGACCAGCAGCAACGGGATGTGACCTGCTACCGTTGCCACGGCTCGACGGCACCCGTGGCACGCCGGGTGCCATGCCCGTTCCGTCAGGCATTTTTAGCAGGAGGTAACGTGACGGGTGAACTCTATTTAGTGATAAAATTGAACTGCGAGAGTCTATGCACATCGGAGCACTCATTTATGTAGTTTCCCTGTCGTGTTTTCCATATAGTCCCTAGGATTGAACAACTGCTCACATGTCGACAGTTGCCGGAGGCCTTGATAGCGGATCTCCGTGTACTTGGTTCGCGCGGTGGTGAGTGCTAACACCATGCGTTAATGTAAGAGGAATCGACTCAACCCGATCATGGCTTAGGATTAATTTTGAGAATTAAGGAGGTATATAAGTGCCAGGTGAGTGCGTGCTCTCGGTTCAATATCTCGTTGATCAGTACCCACTTTCAATGATTCGGACCTTAGGACGAACACGGGAAGCCCCACCCTCACTGAGTACCGCTGGAGTAGGATCTGAGCTTAAAACAATTACTGCAATCTTTCAACCCGACCGTGTACCCGTTACCGCCGTCCCGTTGAAAAGTTTTCTAACCACTCTACGGGCCATTTTGTGAAGGCCCGTGTCGTCAAAAAGCCATCGATTCAACAGCCGTACCCGTGACATGCACAGGTGGTAACCCTAGATGTCGGAACATAAATCTCTCTTAATAATTACCTCTGTCATAGTCCACAATTCCTGATTGTTGGCCTTCATATACATAATGGATTATATCGGATGCTAGTGTCAAGCTAGTGCCACTAACTTTAAAAACAACTGTAATATGACCGAACCCCACTTGCGGATTTTCGACTCGTTCGACTACAACTCTCTTTGCCTCTCGCAGATGTTTAATCCACATACTTGAGATTTAATCCACATACTTGAGAAAGAAACGCTCCAGCTCCCTTTTCGCCTCTCCTCCTGCATCCCAAACTTTCGCAATCTCCTTTTGAAGGCGTTCCACATTATTTCGAACCAACTGTCCTTCTTCTGAGTTCATCTTACTCAACAATCCATTAACCTCGTCCCGGAACGCTTCGACGGTGAACAGACTCGAAGAAGTGGCGTCATCAGAATTTGAACTGGCCGCGAGACGATAGGGTTTCATCATGCCCCTTTCACCCGTCCGAACCGTCATCAACTCGAACCCTGCTCTATGCTCGAGCGTCACCAAGATTGCGTTCATGGGTTGGTCTGCGCTGAGTGGCCAGAAGATTCTGTTGGTAGAATTTAAGTTTGGGACGCAATATCGATCATCGTAACTCACAACGGAACTCCATATCTGAATGACTCCTGCACGCTATTCCAACCTCCATGAGTGACGAACCACCCAGTTGCGGGGTGCTTCAAGATCATATCCTGAGGTGCCCAGGCGATCTCCAACCCGAAGCCGCTCGCTGCGATTCGGGAACTGATATCCTCAGGGACGTGCGCGAGAGGTGAGGTGTGCGTGAAGAGGAAGGGTTTCCGGTTTGTGATGAGTTCATCGATTAGCACGTAGAGTTTGGTGGGTTCGAGCGGCCACCAATACGTCCCGAATGCGATCTGAGTATTTGAGCTCAGATGATGCCGGCCCAAAGAGATAAAATAGACGAACGTAAATGGCTGAATTCACTCCAAATTCCTGCTGCGTCTTATCCAGGAATGCGACCACCTTTGATTCAACCTCGTTCCGAGGCCGCTCCGGGGACTGTATAACACCAGCGGCGAACCCAACAGAGATGAAATCCTTTCCTAACCCGCTCACATATTCATTCATCGCATCTGTCGTTCCCTTCTCCAGCACAGAGGTGGTTGCGGAGAGCACTCCATCGACTTCACTGAAAAATTTCCATGCGGTTATGACGATACGAGCCGTGTACTGTTGATCCTGGTCTTGTGGAAACCATTCGTAGTCATACACGGGGGGATAGCCTGGAACTTGGATTATTTCTCCGGTGCTGGATGTATAGAGCTGATCGAAATGGAAAACACGAGGTTAAATATGTATTATTGAGAATGATGAAACCACGAACTCGTTCGCCGATTCTCAAGGCATCATTTTCACCGTAACTTTCCGCGATTTCCTGTTCAGCCTTCTTCCAGACCTCAGCGCGTCCTCCGAACTGTCGAGGGCAAAACTCCCTCATCGTTCCGTTGACCGGACCCGACACCCATGCAAGAACGGGTAGCTCTGGTGGGGAAATGGAGTGTATCGTCTCCATGTCGCACCCAGCAAATGGCTGAAAAGATAATGGAGAAATTAACGTGAGGTCGGTCCGCCGTGGTGAAGTCTCACATCGATGACGGCGACCGTAGGTCGCGGTAACCCGCGAATTGATTTCCCCGAAGTGTTACAGGTGACAGTTCCAGAGTGACACAACGCTTCAAAGGCAGGATAAAACCCGTACGAAGGGTCTATAAGCCCGTTGGCGTCAAAGGCTGGTTTGAACGTGTCTGGACCGTCTTCCAAATCCGGCTCGGTTGTGCTCCCTCTGACATCGACGATGCTGAGAAAATCAATTAGGGGGCAAAGTTCCACCGCCAGAAACTAGGCAATACGCACTGAATCCGGTCTTGGAATTTCCCGAGCCTCTCTTGCGATAGTTTGGATAGCTCATCCATAATATTTTTATACATTTCACCGACGAGGAATGTCACTATTATATTCTCGCGCGATTCGGCCATGCGTACAAGTATGGAGGTCAGAGGTTTGCTGTGGCCTAGTGACGAGAACAGAGAGAGGGGTTGAGCTGGACCCCAGTGGGAATATTTACGGTGAACTCTCACCCCATCCTGCCATAGCATGTAAAACAATGTGCTTCATTGCCAGTTTCGAAGTTGAGCGGTGCGAGTCAGAAGACATTAGGTTGGAGCTGGAGACGATAGCCGTCTCTTTTATCTTGTCCGCGCGTAAGGAGCCATGGAGATAACGGCTATCTATAGGGTAGATGCCGAGATCGAGGCTGGAGCACATGGTAAGGAGAGTGAAGGAGGGAATGGAAGAAGAACGGAGGGGTGGCCAGCGATTTGCTGGGCCGCCCAACTGTTCGATATTCTTTTCCAAATTTACATCACTTTCCGTCAGAGCCTACAGTTTTCCATTTTGTTGTACCGTTTTCACATCTATTTTTGAGATCCAGTGACTGTCCAGATAATGGGCCCGCGGAACTTCTACGAAGACATCTGTTTGAGTTTCTTCCGCCCAACACCTTCCGTCGACGGCCTTCCGCTTTCCACTTGCACCTCCTGTTTTCACATCCATTTTTAAAACTAAGCTGACTCGACAAATCATGGCTTCGGGTAACGTCTAGGTGGATGGCCATTAATATCTGGGAAGTCTCACATAGGGACCGCTCAAAAACCGCTGAAGAGTGGTTGAGTAAACTGCGCTTCGCAGGCCTGAGGAGCCTTGATAATATTAATGCTTAGTAGGTGAATATGCTTGATTTCTGTGGATCCTGCCAGGGTATCCGGTACCCTGCGCGGATTGTACGCAGGGAAGTGAACTGCAACAACTGCACGTGCTCGGCCGTCCGGCAGAACGCCCGGCATAAGCGGAGCTTCCTCGGAATCTGAAAGTCGAAGTCGTTTCGTTATCAGGTGAGGGCCGCACGGCCTTCTCATGGCAATTGTATTTGTCCGGGAGATGCCGTTCAAGAGCCGGGCAGTTGCGGTGCTGCCGGAATGGCCGTCGATGGGCTTCTTCTAGCGTTGTGGTCCAAAGGATGGAATACTTGCCGTTAGTGACTCTTGTTGCCCTGCCTGTTCTCCGTTCTGATACAGATTACAGCTAGTCCTGTGGTTACCGCGCTGTCATAGTAGGCGACCAGGTTTATGATGTAAGCAATCCGTTTTGGGAAGCCACGTGTCCCATCAAACACGACAACAACTGTAATTATTAGCTGTCCTCCCAAAGGTGACGGACCAATATTTCAGAGGATGGGACTTGAGGGAGGAGATAACAGGCTCAGAGTTCGATTTGCATCAAAGCGCCTCCTAATTGACGACAATATCTCGATAGATCAGTGCGCACTCCCAGGGTCAATTTTTCCATCCTGAAATTCATAATCACTGTTCAAAGTTCGCCTCAATTCGGTTGATGAGAAATCACGCCCGCATAGTCGTAAGAGACGAACGATTCAATTCGAGAACGAAATTGCACTGCACGCGACAGGAAAATCAAACCACAGAACAATACGTACGTGATAAATTCATCTACTCGCTGGGAAATTGTACAACTTCGGCGTTCCAGTAAGATCCAGGGAGTGCACTGAATTTTGCAATATGCACATCTGAGATCTGTTATAACGAGCAAGCCTCGAGCACGGAGTTGCGAGAAATACCATAGTATTTGGATGGGTCCAAGTCCAACAAGGAAAATAGCGCACGGATCCGCAGCCCTCGCATCGCACTCTCTTCCGTCCCAGCACCTGCCTCGAGTCCCAATATCCAGCCCACCGAGGGGTACAGACTGGAAGAGAACACCTCAGTACCCGCGTGTAGATGCAGAGAGGGATAACCCACCGACTCAGATCCACTAGATCGCAGCTCCACTCTCTATGTATTCCTCTTCCGCGCTTCCCTCCGTCGCGTCGGGCTCCATTGTGTCGTGTTCCACGCTTGTCGCTCGCCGGACAAGGAAGTCAGTCTGTGTGTGCGTCCACCATCGTCATGCCTAAGGAGTGGGTAGCAGGGGATTGGACGTAAATGTCCAGAAGGAGGGAGGGAGCGCGCAAGAAGGAGGTGGTAGGCGGGCGGAGGAGAGCGAAAGGATGGAGGAGGGACAGAGAAGCGGGGGAAGGAGGAGTCGGAGGATGGAACGAGATAGAACGACGCGGCGCGCGATGAGTCCGCAACAACGGAAGGACGGAGGAAGGGAGGAGTCTCGAGGCGGAGGGGAGCACAAAGGCTGTACGCGTGGAGAGGCGGGCTACATGCGAGCAGTGAGGGGAGGGCACGGGCGTGGACTCGAGATGAGAGGGAAGTAGGAAGCAAGAATATAGAAGGAAGGAGAACGAGGGACGGAGGGAGAGGCCCCCGTGGACTAAGCGGGCTATAGAGAGATTGAGAGAGCGGGCGCGGATGAAACGAGGGCGGGCGCCAGATAAAAGGACAAGGACGTGCAGCGCAGCGAGCTTGATACCAGGGTGTGTCAGCATGGACTGGCTTAGTGATGTCGCGGGCCCGGCTCGGCCTGAATGCCCGGGCTCGGGCTCGGCTTGGGGAGGCTCGGGCTTCAAATTCTTCAGGCCCGAGCCCGAGCCCTGAGTGCGGGGCCTGAAGCCCTGAGCCCGGGCCCAAGCCCGGGCTTTCTCATAGCCCAAGAAAAAAAAACCTTATGCTAGTGTACATGTATATTATGTGTGTGTAGAAGGTACTAAAGTCTCCACGACTCTGCTGGGGGATATGCAGGTCTTTTCTGACCACTAAACACCGCTGCAATTCGGTGGATCAACGGATTGCCGGCACCGATTTCTACCATCAGCCAGTTTCGAGCGGTGCCGGTCAGCCGAATGACTCTTCGCGCCCATGTAGTTCGCATTTGGCGGCACCGAAGCCTCCTAGGCCAAAATGCCGTGAGCGCTTCGCGCCATCGGCGCGCTCTTGGACATATATATCTAGGCCCGGGCTTGCGAGGCCTGGCGGGCCTGACATTTCTCAAGCCCGAGCCCTGGGCCCGCCAAAGCCTTGTGTCGGGCTCGGCTCGGCTTGACCAGGCCCGGGCCCGGCTCGGCTCGGCTTGCGGGCCTGGGCCGAGCCCGCGACATGACTAGACTGGCTCCGACCGTCAGCTCGTCGACGACTCGGTGATCCTATGCGCGCTCGCGGGACTCGACTCGGAGTCTGCGCGTAGGTGTAACAGACTCGATGGAAAGGACAAGAACGGGAGCCCAAACGCACAGTCCCTGCCAAGACAGGCACCCGTTGGTGCATAGGCATTAATCAGCGCAGCGCTACGACGTCCCGCGCCTTATACCCTAACCGCCCGGGCAGTGTTCTACCTAAGACCTAAGGGTTAAGTGAAATTAAGGCTTAAGTCATACTTAACTTAAGGGCTTAACGGTATGGAGGAATTTTCTTAAGCCTTAATTAAGGGTTATGTGATCGCATTACATAATGTGATCGCAAATTTCCTCGGCTCCGCTTGTCGTCGCGCCATGACTCCGAAAGGCAGATTGTGGAACTTCTTCCATGAAGGGGAAAATAAGAACAAGTCCTACTCCAAGGCTTACTTTTTGGGCTTGCTAACACTCACTGTCCGGCCAACACCGACACAATCAATGTCGATGGGGATGATTCGAAAATGGAGGACGAGGCCAACAAATTCTGTGATCTTTTGGTCGACCTGTCCTTCTGGAAGAATCTCCAGACTGTGCTGACGGCATGGAACCAATTTGCTACATAACCGACATTAACCAGAGCAGAAGATTGACAAGACACCTCAACCCCGTTTGCGCAGGAGGAGAAGCGGTTGATGGAGTTGCTAAGGGCGGGACACTGATGAAGAACCGGACGATGGCGAACTTGAGGGCTCCGGGACGATTATGAGTAGTTTACCATGCCCCCTCGTTTGTTGTAGCTGCTAAAATTGCGGCGAAAAATATGATTTAAGGCCTTAATATGACCTTGATATGCACCCTTAAGTAGGCCTTAATTAAGACCTAAGGCCTTAACAAAAATTTCTACCCTTAATAAGGCCTTAAGGGAGAACACTGAACCGCCGAGGAGCGATGTGCGCCGGATCTCGACGGCACTGCTTTGTAAGTGGCGGGGGCGCGTAGGTGTAAGAGTATCGCCGTGCTGTATCAGCGGGGTTCTTGCCTCCATTCATCGGCGAGTAAGCGAGCCCCAGAAAAACCTGCGGTGCCGCATTACCTTTGTCATGCAATGCTCACACCGTTCGTGGCTCACCACACAGTACCGGGAACTGATGCAGTCTTGCCGTGCACCCCCAGTTCTTTCCACAACGTTTTCCCCGTGTTCAACTACCTCTTGAGATTCACTACATCTTCGCCGGCTATCATTACCTCCCCTAAAAATTATTGACTATATGCGTCGAGTGTGGGATTAGCATTACTCACTGACCTGAGCTGGTTATTTTGACTGCTCCAACTGGCACTCATCTAAACTGCCCCGAATACTTATCCATTAACAGAAGTTGAGGAATCCCCAGGCCGAGGTTCTGTTTATGCAGGATATGGAGGCTAACGTGACTCCGAATGGTATTTTTTCAAGACTGCGACTTGAACACCGAGGCGGGCGTGAGGACGCACATCTCCTATTTTCTGCCCTACCAACCGACATTGAAAACCAGGACTTGCACTCCCCAGATTTACCTCTTACTCCGCACCTCTCGTTCCTTAGAAACGGCACCTACGCCCCCAGTGCACATCTCGATGTTGCTGCGCGAGGAGGGAGACAGGCGGATGATCTCGCAGCGCAGCTGAAGTACGGGTGCAGCGCCGCGCGGGACTGCGGTGGCCATGTAGGAGATTTATCGGTGTGTGTAGGAGTTTGGGATCGTGATGTAAATACCACTGATAGGAATTGAATGGAATCGACGTGACTCACCGAAGCGCGACCTGAAGATTAGGGCATTCGAAATTCCCTGCACCGGACCTGTTGTGGTTCGCATTCGAAGGCGTGAATATAGGTCTCGCAGAGTGTATTCCGGGACGGTTTCCGCCTGATACGTCGTCAAGGCTATCTATCCCGAGCCCCGATTGAAATCGTAAAGAGTCTTTGTAGTTCATTCTTGTGTGTGCTTGCTGCACCTTGAATCGCTTGGATCCGGTGGAGGATTACTGCACACAAGTACGCATTTGTACTATGAACGGTAAATTACCTTTTTCGTTGGAGCATGTGCACAGTCAGCCTCGGAGAGAGAAATCAGCTCCAGAGTACTGTAGTGTCCCAAACTTGACACGACATCTGATCCACTGCGTGGGGACCCGAATCCTCCCTGTAGATTTCTCAGACCCATGATATAAGCAAGGTTCGAGCTTGTAACAGCTTGAGCTTGATAAACGCTGTGGACATAGTGAGTAATGCTCAGCTATTCTCCAGTGACGACCTCTTCATAAAAAGTTCCACCGTTTTGGGCTGGAGTTAGATCATAACTACTGCTTTAGTAATTCGCGTCTACTGTTTTACTGCCGAGTCCGAGTCAACATATGTATTCACAGTGACATACATGACAGCCAGAGGTTCAGGATTCAACCATAAGACTTCATTCAGAATCTGATAGTCATTCAAAACAATTGATTGGGCTGCGAAGAAAGGCAGTATTAGTCCTCCCCAGCTACATAAACTAGCCCTGGGACCCACTGCAGACCGAGTGCGACGGCATTCATTATATACTGGGTCCGAATAAGCCCGACTAGTAAAGATTTTAGTTGCAGGTTTTTTGTGTCTAAACAATGTATTGCCATGCTTGAACCTTGCACAAACACAAGTCGGGGCCGGGGACGCCTTGTGGACTGAGTTAGACGCTGCGCGGCAATAACACAGCCACCGCCGCGTCAATGCGCGGCAGTGCCGCGGCAGGCGCGGCACTTTTACCCAGCCCAATTCGGGCCGCAACTCCGCGGTTTGCTTGCTGCTTGTCGACCTTCAAAAACCTCGCTCGGTCATCAGATCCATGGCAAGAAGATACGACTCATTCAAGGCCCATATGTACAGCTTAACATCCAGCCCCTCACTACCCCGGGTAGTGCATTTGGTCGCACTGTGCGGGCAACCCCGCCGTTCCAAGGGTTGACCGAATCCGTACAACCGATTAAATCCGGCCATCCTTGGGCCGGAAACCCCGGCCAATTTGGGACGATTTTCGGGTAATTTCAAGCCCTTGGAATGACCGATTTTCCCAACCCCCGTTCCTCCGTCACGGGGGTTGCCAAATAGATTCATCCTGCATATTGTCTTACTCATGCGCTATTAATTGATTTATAGTCTCTTTAATTTTCCTTTCCCTCTCTGGTGCGGTCTGATCACTTGTCAGTCCCGCTCGCAATGGAAGGAAGGGAAATAAGCACCGGGACCTTATATTTTACCCGAACTCTTCCTGCGGGTATACCGTTGACAGGGTCCTCTGAAATCAAGATCACTATCATTCCTGCTGATGGTAAAGCGGCGCTTACCTGGGACTCGTTCTTTCGGTCTGTAGTTGCTGAAAGCGACCCAAATCTTTCCGAACAAATTCGTGAATCGCTTCCATCTGGGCAATGTGATAGTCAAGGACACTTGATGCTGAGTAGTGACAAATATATCGCTGCGTCAATCGCAGTTAGCGGAGAAATCTACCCAAACCCGGTGTACGAACTTCAAATTCACGTAGCGTTCGGTGCCCTGCCGGCGGTCAATCCCTCGCTGAACTTTTGGCTGGTCTCCAGATTTCCCAAGGCTTGTCGTCAATCCCAATTCATAGAAGACCGGTCTCGCTTCGGTTGCGTTCGGCTCAGAGATGATACCTGTGCGGTGATATATGCTCCAGGTCTAGTCTGACACTTGAAAGAATATGCTTACACGCCGCTATGAAAGGCATAGGTGTGATGGGGAAGAGACACGTAGGTCTGAGCCTCCTTGCCCCGTCTTATGCGTCGACAGGCAATGTACGTAAGGAAGTCGAAGCGAAGAAGCCATAATGTAACCACGAGGAGAACAACGTGCCAATGCCACAAGAGACGCCGTCCCGCATATCAACCTACCTGGATTGATGTCAGAGAGAATCCGAGACAGATGAGCAGGGTCATTGTTAGTTTGCCTACTCCACCGTTCATAAGTGTTTTGAACTACGAGTCAGTAAAGGAATATTGAGCTTATCGGTGGCGGAAACGAGCCGACAACCGCCGGGTGACGTGATGAATCTTCCCGATCTATTGATGGCACCAATCGGATGTTTATCATGACAACATGGACGTAACACACGCCTACACACGCGCACGGCAGACAGTTCAGATCCCACTTTACTCCTCGACATCATGGACGACCCACCACAGTTACTCAAGGACGGTAACAGAGAGATTCAGATCCTCCAAACGCTCCTGCAGCGTACCAGAGACCCTACTGTGCAGCACTTCGCAGATCACTATGTATCCCTGGTGCAGCTTGTAATGGCCACGCGGTTGGAGGAATCCGCGAAAAAAGTCAAGGCTCAGGCTGGTTACATGACTGGCTTGGCCGGTATTGTAAGTCGCACATTCGATGATCCCAAAGCGCACTGAGACCTTTCAGGCATCATTCCTGGCATCGGTGCAAATCGGGTTTTTTCCACTCATTGCCGCCCCAGATTGTCATGCTCAGCCCCAGGTCGACGGCTGTGAGAGCCATGAAATTTTCCTTCGAGCTCTGATTACCTTCTTTTCTTATCTTGCGCTGTCCTTTGATGCTTTGGGGGCTCTTTTCGCCCTTCTGACGGCACGGTCACTCCTCGAAGTTAGCGGTGATACCCAAGACTTGATGGAGGACAAGTACAATCTCGATGGATTGATCCTAGGACAACTGGACCATCCAGACTTGCAGCTATTCATCACTTTACAAAAGAAATTGGACAGTTTATACCAGCGGGTAGACCGACAGCGCCACATCTTGCGGAATCACACAGGGGGTCCGCGCGGTGTTATCTCGTTCATTCTACTCGGAATGGTGTGCTTCTTTCTGGCCCTCATTCTCCAAGTCATCGAGAGCCAGCCACGGGAGTTCTGGATTCCATTTGTGGTATTGGTCTTCACGATGGCGATGATCGTGGGAGGAAATGAAAAGCGGCATCATACCGGGATGTGGACTCGTGCGAAGAGTTTGATGGGCGGTCGCACGGTGGGAGTGGATCCGGAAAGGGGAGGTGAAGAAATGGAGTCGAGGAACACTCATGCCATCAGCCCTGCGCCTGGTACGTACATCCCTTGTTCCGCAAGTGGTGCGAACTCTGAGTGGAAATGCAGCGGATCTGAATATGCTACCTCCCCGGCGCAACGTCTGGCCTCCGCCCCCGCCTGAAATCGAGTCCGAAGTCGAGAAATCGGCCCGCCTGGAGGCTGAACCCGAGGCAAAACGTGTCCGTTCATCGATTATCACGTCCAGTGTTTTTTTTTTCTTTCTGACTTGCGCGTGCCGTTTGCAGGTTAGCAATACTATCGATGAGGCCCTTGCTACTGAGCGCGAACAAAGAAAACGGCCCGCGAATGCTAAGATCCTGCTGCTAGGTACGTCCTATTCCTGCTGCGGAGGGAGCCTCAGTTTCGAATATCACTCCAGGTCAGGCAGAATCTGGCAAATCGACCATTCTGAAGAACTTTCAGCTCCACTTCGCCCCGAAGGCCTTCCAGGCTGAGGTATGTCTCAAATATGGCATAAATCCATCTTCGCTGAAACTTCCGGCGGCGCAGGCAGCGGCATGGCGGCCCGTAATTCACCTCAATCTCGTGCGCTCCGTGAACTTCGTGTTGGGCCTGCTGGAAATCCGACACCCTAGCACCTCCAGCAGCACCGAGCAACCGTTGTTGCCCAGCGACAGCGCATTGAGTGGGGAGCTGCGAAGATTGTCGATAAGTTTGGCTCCTTTACGGCAGGTAGAGCAGAGCCTCTTTAACCACATCACTGGCTCCCAAGAATGTCCGGAGGGAGAACGGTATCATCCAGCTAAAGCCTCCGAAATTCCCATCCGGTCAGGCTCCGGATGGGCCACATTCCTGCGCTCCGACCGCCGGTCGACGTCCAGTATGGACCGGACCGTCAAGTCGGAGGAGATCCAAACGAAGCGGATATTAAGTGCCTGCGCGCCGGACATAATGACGCTATGGGCTGCACCAGAAGTTCAGCAGGGTCTCAAGGACCGGGAGATAACACTCCAAGAACAATCTGGCTTGTGAGTCCATTTGAGCGGTTGTCTGGGTCTACATGCTAATTTTCCTGGCAGTTTCTTAGATGAGGTGCAGCGAATATGTCAGGACGACTACATCCCGACATTAGGTGGGTTTTATCTGGTTGATTTTACACACACCGGGAGTTAACATCACGGTAGATGATATCCTGCGGGCTCGGGTACACACTGTTGGTCCAGAGGAGCATATAATTACTATGGAATCAGGTGTGACTCTGTTTTATATTTCACTCCGCCATCCTTACATCCTCACAGCTACTGAGCAAATGAGGTCATGGACAGTATACGACGTGGGCGGCTGGACTAGTCAACGAGGTATGAACCAACCTTAACACGTGAAATCACCACTGACCTACCTTCTCAGCCGCGTGGGCACAATTCTTCGACGATGGTGCGGTGGTTTGTATGGTCAGCAAACACTCATGTACTAACTGTCGGTCATGTAGTGCATGTGATAATTTTCCTCGTCCCAATATCGGGTTCGTGCAGTTTCTTTCGACCATTATCATCCTCTCACCTTGTTGCTTTCAGCTTTCAATGAAGCCCTCGCCGAGAGCTCTTCCGTCAATCGACTGGTATTTTCTTTTTGCCCTTTGAATCATGTGTCGGATGCTAACCGGCTTCCAGGAAGACTCCCTCAAGGTATGGCGGACGATATGCAGTAATAAACTGCTGATATCCGTTGAGTTTATCCTTGTGTGTGCTTCTATGCTCTGCAAACCCCTTGCCAAATTCCCTCTAGTTCCTGAACAAAGTTGACATCCTCACGCGCAAACTTCGGTCTGGCATCCGGTTTGCCAATCACGTTACGTCGTTTCGAGATAGGCCCAATGAGCCACAGGAAGTTCTCAAATGTGGGTGCCCGCGCAGCCTGCCTGCTGATTGTAACTTGCTGACTTGACCGCTTACAGATCTGTCAGACGCATTCGCTGCAATAAATACCACATACTCGCCCCAAAAGCGCAAGATACACCGGCACGTCACTTGCGCGATTGTTCGTCATCTTTTGCGCCACCATCTGCGCCGCCTGATTGATTTCAATTCTATCCAGAATACGAGAGCAATGTCCATCGTCATAAATGATGGTAAGTACTCTCTCTCTCTCTTTCCATCGCTGTCCGCATGTGCTGAATGTGCTAGTTCGCGAAGTTATTTTGCTTAACGCCCTCACTGCCATCAACATCTTGTAGTTTCAACCGTTTCGGCGTCTACTAATCGTAAAATATATGTGGCATTTGTTCACTGTGACAGCATTCATATATCAATATTTTGTATCTGCACTCATACTTCAATACTTCTTTGATGGCTCGGAACCAACACTTTGACACGGTGAAATACTTAGCACGTCTGCACGTGACTTGACTGAGTCCAAGACGCGAGAAATCGGTCATTCCAGGGGCCGGATTTTGCCGGAAACGGTCACTGATTGCCCAGGGGTTTGCCACTCGGCACGTTCAGTTTTAATCGGTCCTTCCGACCGATTTGCCATCACCCTTGGAATGGCGGGGTTGCCGCCCACTGCCAGTCCGAGTCTTGGGACGTCGGTGAAAGGTTTCCGAGAATTAATTGACTGTTTGTGCGGCAATTCCCTCGCTCGCCAAGACTACACAGGCTCATTTTGGCAAGAAAGTGAGACGAAAACGGCCTAGTGTAGTGGCATCTAGTCTGAAATTTACCGCGCGCCCTGTGTTAGGCGGTGGGGTTTATTATATAATCGTCGGAGTTTGAATTCCATCAAAGGTTTCCCCGCTTCAGCCTGAGCACAGCAGACAAAATTGAAGAAGCCAAACGACCTGGATCTGAATTTTGAGCAGATCTGCCTCGTCAGGACTTTCATATTTCCCATGGTCGAAAAGAAACGCAACACTGCTGTACTCACGTGACCGGCCCATCAAAATTCAGCATCGCGATTGCGAGGTCCAGGTGAGTGAAATGACCGAGAAAGCTCCTTAGTTGGGTATATTGCGTGAGAATTCACCACCGAAGGTCAAACGACGCGTCATAACCGTCGTTGAAGGTTCGAGAAATTGAGATTACATAATAAGGCCCACCTCGGATCAAAAACCTCGGAGACTACAACATCACGAGGTACGATCGAATATCGTTGTGCCGTCTGTTTATAAGAGACTAAGCAGCATCGCAGGTTGTCCCAGTACATATGCCGAGGGCCTCTTACACCTTTCTCTTTGACCGCCATGCTGTGGTCACTGGTATGCGAGCTGAGGCCTGTTGACACCGGGGGAAAAAGCCGACGCACCTGGATTCCAGGTGCGTCTGAGGCATCTGCTCCGCAGGTGTGATTAATCAGACAATGATCCCTTTAACGGACTCAACAATAAGGTAAAAATTGACACATGTAGATCCTATACACCTTGAACGCATGTGGTTTCACGGGGGACAATCAACGGTCATTTGCGGTTTGTCCTGCAACAGTCATTGGGATTGTCATTTTCTCCGTCGATGTATTGGCATTCGTAATTCTCTTTGTGCCCTCCTTGGTCCCCACGTCCATCTTTGTTTTCCAACTCTTTGTCTTTTTTTCCTTAGCCAACCAATCGGTCTAAAAGATCAGGATAAAGCGCCGCTTTGATGGGAGATTAACAATGGAAGGATGGGCCAAATTGGTGTGAAAAATACAGGAACCCGCAGCAAAGCGGGCCCCGGCGCGGTTGACCTACTGAGAAGTTCGAATAGAATCCAAAAATAATATGATATCTGGGCCAAGCGGGCCACCACGAGGATTTGCAACGGTGGTGAGTGGAGGAAATGCTTATATACATCACAAAATTCGAAAGGTAATGTATAGAAAAAATGACATTAGGCGACACCATGGTTAAACTTGTAGACTTGTAGTAGAATATCAAGGAGATTCGTCCGAGTCCCCAGATCCGCCGAAAATTTCGGTCGCGAGATCTTCCATGGGGATATTATATGTGGCCGCAAATGCCGCCCTGGGGCTGTCGTCGTCTTCACTTCCAACATCCTGCTCATCCGCGCTGCCACCTGCATTCTCGCCCTCACTCCCGAATTCTTCCTCGCCCTCAACTTCGTCGTCGCTGAGGAAAGAGCCCATGCTTTCGTTGTCAGCAATGCTCTGCTCGTCATCTGAGTTGTGGGCTCCGACGCTCTCGCCGCTGTCATCACTATTAGCATCAGGACCCGCATCCCTTCCGTTGGCACCCGACTCTTCCTGCTCCCCCCCGGCCTTCCCATAATCAAGCTCATAATCCGCAAATACCTGCGCACCATACTTCTCCGTCAATTCCTTGACACTCAAAGCATTATCGCTACGGCGGGAAAAGAAGTCGGATGAGCCGGGAATGAATGCGACAATGAGATTTGGCGCAAGTTTGTCCCGAGCCTGAGGAGGGCGATTGTTGAACCAAACAGCATCGTAGTACTGAATCGGCATTTCTTTCGGTACCTGAAGGTATTTAGAAAAGTGGAGGCAACGAAGTAGGGATAGTATTACCTCAGGAAAACGGGAAGGGTTACGCTGGCCGAAAGTCGGTGCAACACGTCGAAGGCTATTGCTGGCTGCACGCCCCTTCCCTGCCTCGAAGAGGTCTTGCACTATCAGAGTGTCCACCGCACGAACGACTCGATCGGCATCTTGGCGGGTGTGCTTTCGTCGTCAGATGTTACCTTACAGCCAATAACAGTACCGAGGGCGCGGCCAAAAAATTACCGATTTGGGGTGATTTTGATCCTCGTGAAAGAATTGGGGATTCCTCACTCAATTCTGGATGGTTTGGGCTGAAACATAGTTAGATCTACTCTAGTAGTTCCTGTGCAATTAGTGATAGAGCTGAACCTGCCAAAATATACTTTATTCCGGGAGCTAGTAAGCACAGCCTTCTGTACTGAGAAACCTGTCCAGTATGCCGAAACTCCATCCAATCAAGCTGGGAATCTGGGAGGGGAGACTTGGGCATCTTCCGACACATGTCATAGAGCCAAATCTACACAAAAACCTTGTTGACAATGACAGTGAGAGGAAGGAGGCGGCCTGATGGCATCACATATTTCCCCTTTGGGCGATGCGCCTCTCTTTCCGGTTCTCCGTTCCACTATGGTTGTCTTTGCTTTCTCCTCTGTTGTTCCGCTCAGCAAGAACGAATTAAAACGGCAGTGTGGCTGCGGAATTTATGTATTCTGGTAGTGGATCCTTAGATAGAAGGAATGTGCTGGCGTCTCGGTAGTTTTGTTCGCTTTGACCTTTGCTTTGACCTTCAACGCTCCTTTGTCTAGCTAAACGAGCAAGGACAACGAATCCTCTATAAGGTAAGGATGCCTTTGCTGTCAGATCCAACTCCCATCATGACATACACTGTTCTAATCCCCAATGCACGGTATCTCGATTATCTTGCTTCTCACCACTGATCTCATCGCTCTTGAGCATATTAGTACTGTGTCTCCCATCCTTGCTGTCCTCCGTGGCTTGGCTCAGAGACGCTTCTTTATATTTTTCGTCGCTTCATCACCTTGCTTTGCAAAGGTCTCCCACCCTGACTATTACACATGATTGTCCATCATTTCTGCCAGAACAAATACCATCACTTTACTTTCGTCTTCCAGGGCCTATTGTCAACTAGACCAAACCCTACGTTCTGCAAACCCAAACAACTGTAAGTCTGTAACTTTCCACCTTCCGCGGGCTTCAGAAGTTGTCGAAGGAAAAGCTGAAGAAGCTCCCTGAAGGGTGGCTTCCGGAGCTTTTCGAGGGCCTAACAAATGCTCATCGAAAGGTAAGTGACTATTACTACAAGTACGATCAATCTCCGTTTTATATTTAGGCTGCTTGTCCGTGTCAAATTTTGCCCAGTACAATGATTTACATGTTGGCAGTGCTCGATCCTCGATTCAACGACAAGAAACTCCGAAAAGACTACGTTGCCGATGAAGACCTCTCAGCCTATCTTGAGAACCAGAAGCGGGCACTCCGTGAGTATTTGATGAGAGTTATCTCGCCCTATCTTCCTCTGCTTCGACCACAACCTCTGCCGCCGCAAATTCGTTGAAGTTTCGTCCCGGAACCATTAATTTCACAGCCTATGACTAAGGATTGGATGATGAGGGTGTTGGAGGAATATGCCTGTAGCATCGGGTCTACGGTTGAACTTCCTAGTACCTTCCATTTCCTTTTATAGACTTCAACAGTAGATATATGTAGAATATTCTAGTTACTCTTATAGGTATATAAGCAGTCAATAGTACTGCTCGTAGGGCATCTGTTTGCCCTAACGAGAGTCTTTTAACCCAATAGCTCGATTGCAAACCTTCTCCTTACTTTCGCCTTCCTCATCCCTTTCGTCGAATTCTAACAGAGGGGGCGAGTGATGAATTGGAGTGTCACTTTGATGCGCCGTGCGCGCCCTCACACATGGACCCCGTTCAATGGTGGTATGCCAGGAAGACCGAATTTCCCGGCCTTTATCAGCTCATGGGTGACATAATGTTGGTCCCCAGTATGGTCACTTGACAGAGTTGTGGGTCATTGCTGAATTTGTTCCAGGATCTGCCGTTGCCATTGAGCATGTCTTCTCTGACAGGAGGTACAAAATACCATTGTGGTGCTTGCGGGTGAAGCTGGAAGCCATCCAGACTTTGATGTTGGTCAAGCGCCATTGAGGCGCGGTCCGAGCGCATGATGCGTGCAGGGAGGAGAGGATAAATGAAGTCACCGACCGGGCGATAGCAACAGTAATGTGGAACGCACGAGGACTGATCTTCCTCGTGACCTAGCGCAAGGGGATGAAGGAACCTCTACACCTGAGAGCCATACGGAACGAATGCCTTCGTCAGCATGCCGGTACTGATTACTCGCAGCTCATGTTTCTACCTCCACGTCTAAGCGAGTCCAATTTTGACGCGTGTTCCGGACTCGTGCGGGTAGTACACTCCGTTCTGAGGGCGTTCGGCTGGGATGACGGGCGGCGGTGGCGCGGAATCGAGAACACCAGAAGACAGGTGCATAAAGGATTCTATCATCAATGAGAGCAAAATATGATATCTAGACTCACAGAAAGCGCAGTAAATCTTCGACCCATAAGAGACGCGCTCGTGATCCCGATGACGAGAAGAAGGGCACAGATCTTCATTGGGTGCATAATTCCGACCTAGACTGATCTAGCCTCGGCTATGCCGATGTGCTGACCTAGACCTGATGTGTCAGCGGATAGTGGTAGTTGAATACATCACGCAATTGTGGTTAGAGATGTGCCGTGATGCATCATACGGGGTCAGCTTAGAGATATGCATGATGCATCATGCAGCGTCCGGTGGGTCTTCCTGATCGGGTTCCTCCAGCTGATTGATCTCTTGGGCCATCACTGTTGCGGCGGCGCGTGTCTGCGCGTGTCCGCCAGTGATGGCGGCCTATTGACACATGTTAGGATCTCACGGCTAACAGCTTGCTTCCGCCCACAACTGTGCTCGTCCTCCCGGCCCCCCTGCTCCATTGCTCCCTTAGATATTCGCAGGACGACTTATACCACAATCCCGCGAACGTTGGGCAGCCTCGTTGCGCTCCCTCCTCCGCTTGTCGGGCCGCACTACCAGTTTTAGTGCCGCCGCTGCCGCCGCCGCTTGCGCGCTCCTTACGCGCACCAGTACCGGCGGGATGTCGCCAACAGATTATTCCGCTCTCTGTGTCCTGTTGGAACTCGTAATGGTGTGGCTAGACCCTCTGCTCGGGCTGTTCCACCCGTTTTATTGCCTCCGCCGCTTCCGCCTTTTGTGCCACCCTTGCGCACCCCAGCACCTGTGCGCATCGCGATTGATTGCGTACATTACGCTACATCGTATCTAGAAGACTCGCGGCAGCATGCCCCTTCTGCCCCCGCACTCCCGACTTTGGGGGTTTTGCCTAGCCCCGCCGTTTCGGTCGTCTGTACGCGGCTCAGTCCCTACAGCATGTCGCTCAAGGCTCGATTAGATAATCCCTACGTGCGCTTCTCGCCTTCGTCGCCATACACTGTCTTCTGACCTATTATCACCGCTTCTAATGCACCCGCATCCCGCCGTTTCTCCCGCCCTTGGGCCGCGCAGGGGCTCCTGCATTTCAGGGTGCAGTTTTAAACATCCTCCTCTCTTGGTGGATCGATACTTGGTACCGTTAACATTTTCTTTACCGCACGCTACCGATTTTAGCGCACCCGCCACCCCCGCCGTTTCTACCGCCCGCCTGATGAATCGCACGCGCGCCAGACATTCGATTCAGTCCTGGGTATTTCACATACACTTCCTTCCCCGCAAGCTCGCAGTCGCCTCCGTGGACCCAATTCCCACCTCGTGCTCCAAGCTTTGTTGCCCCGCCTCTCCCCCGCGTTTTCGCTGCCCTTGCTCCCCGGACCACCAGGGGAAGATACTCTGATTTTTTCCTCGCTTTCCTCCTCTTGCATACATCCTTGATCCCTCCCGTATGCCGTCTGCCCGCCCTGTACCAACTGTACTGATTAATACCTTTTACCTTGATTTCCCCCCTCCCCGGCTTCCTCCCTATGCTTGCTAGCTTGTTAAAATGTTCCTACCAGCTGAATACATCAGATTTCATAGTCAAAACCCTCACTCGAGCCCTTCGGGGAATGTAGCGCCTCGTTTGGACCTCGGTGAATTAAGCGCCCGCGAGCGTCTAATCTTCGGAGGCCGCGATCTGCTCCTCGTATCGGCACGCTGGGCCTTGGTGTTATTAGAGCATCATCCATTAGGATATTACGAGTGCCCTATCCTACCTTTCAGGTCTAGAACCCTTTGAAGGAACAGGATATCTATTTTCAGCCTGCATCCACCTCGAAATTCCGGATCCCTATTTTCCCGTTCCATTGATGCATCGGCTGTATGTGCGTCTGCAGTTCGCAATAATGTCGGCCCTGATTCGTTTTAGAAACCTAGAAAAATATCCAGCGGGGTAGAAAGTCACACCACAGCATCCTGCAACCGGTGAATCCAGTGCATACCCCATTTACATTCCCAGGTGATTCCTCCATCGGAGGGCTTATATCTCGGTGAACGGGGCGGCCAGAGACGGCCACAAGACACGAATTGTGGCAAAAACTTTATTTCCCAAAAAAAAACAGAGATAGTTGGAAGACGGCGTCGAGTTCCGTCGTGTGGATGCTAATGAGGTTCTGGAATGGTCAAAATTTGGACACGAAAAAAAAAGTTCTTCAATCTCGAAATTTGTAATATAATCGATAGCGGTAAGTCAAGTTACGATGTTCCACGATGCAAAGCCTTCCGCAGATGACCTCTGTATTGTCGAAAATGACCGGTTCAACATGTGGCTAAATTTTGACCTCCCTCAATCACGTACCAGAAGATATGGATCGCATTGGTTTCTAAATACTATAGTTTCCTCATACTCAGAAGTGTAAAATCTGTGATACTCTTGTCCCCACAAACAAAACGTTTTGTGGCTAAAGGTGCGCACATGCCCAAAAGAGTTGTTTGATCCGATCAAAACCAGCTCTCGCTCCTCCTCTCTCTTTCACTGTAATTCGCGTTCCTTGCCGTCAAACCCCCCAAGATTCTGGCGATGGACTCTTCATATTTGACCCGTGGACTTCGCACCTCACACCTGTGTCCGGTTCCTTGTACTGAGCCTTGCCAGCGTGAAATGTAGTACTCCTACATCCGGCTTTCCTAGGCGCAGAATCTTCGACTACGATGCTGGTTCTTTGCCGGAGTCACGAAAATGACTTTAAATTGATGTAACCTCGATCTGGGAGATACCTAGGTGCGCAGCAGTTGATTCGCGCAATTCGCGGTATTGACATATTCCCTGACAATCTTTCCAAGGGCGAGGGCCCTAGTCCCGTTTAGACTTCCAATTAGCTAAATACACTTTAGAATACGACCCAAATCCATATCCTGTTCAGTATCTACCAATAATACCTCACGGTGAGCCCATCTTCTCTCGGACAGATTTCAGGCGTATGTGGGGTTTTGATATATCAGGTGGTGGGCAAGGCCCCAACTGCGGTGATATATCAGAATCTGCAGTTGCCCATGTGCGGTGATATATCACCTATGGACAGTCCTTTTTTGGGTGCTTCCGCGCGCACGCGGGCTCCTTGCCCGTTGGGCGGCGGTGTCGCATGCGCCGCTGGTCCGTGCGCGAAAAGCGCCAATTGATGCCGCATCAAACGCATCCCATAACGGGTGTTGTTTGCTGCTGTTACTTCCCCATCCCCTTCCCTCCTCCCTCCTCCTCCCTCCGCGGCTACTAGCCCCAGCGCTTCGATCCTCCCATCTAGGCGTCGTACTACCTGCAAATATTGCATCGTCTAATGCCAATTCCGACCTTCCAGCACCCCTCAACCGTCCACCAATCCCGCGGCACTGCGCCCAACTCTCACCCGGCTAGCCCACAATCCGAGCAGTATATCCAGCCCTCTGTATGACCTCGCTGCCCGTCCGCCACTCGCCACTCGCTGCTCACTGGCCATGCTACCCGCGCTGCCCGCTCTGACCGCTCCCGCCCGCACCGCTGCTCGCTGCTCCCCGCC
The DNA here is from genome assembly GCA_029204335.1 of Mycena vulgaris. Taxonomy (NCBI): domain Eukaryota; kingdom Fungi; phylum Basidiomycota; class Agaricomycetes; order Agaricales; family Mycenaceae; genus Mycena; species Mycena vulgaris. Next base: position 64,091 of record JARGYA010000480.1, read on the forward strand.
GCCCCGTTGCTTTTTGCTGCCCATGCTGCTCGCTGCCTGTGTTTATCCATGCTCCCCGCGCTGTTCGTTCCACGCTTGCCCCGCTTCCCACGCTGCCCGCGCCCACCCCGCTCGCTGCCCGCTGCCCTGCGCCCGGAAAACCCCGCTCACGGCTGGCCCTGGCCCTGCCCTTCCTGGATCCGGAGGCAGCACTTTGCCCTCGAATGCCGCTACGCCCCCCCCCCTTCCCTTTCTTGTCTCTTAATTCCGCGGCATCGCGCCCAATCCGCTCCCTTGCCGCCTTTCCCCCACTCCTGGCGCCTTTGCTAGCCCCCGGCGATATCGACCACATCAAGGGCTTACCTGCTCGGCGGCATATCCACCGCGCTTTTTCTGCCCCCGGCGTTGAGCCATTTTCATCTTATTTCTACCGCTTGGACCGCTCCCCGGCTGCTCACACGCTGTGTATTTCTTCCTCCGCCACTTGAAGTGCCGGGATCACCGGGATCCTCCACTTCCCAGTCCTAACCAGACACGCGGCCGAACACCTGCTTCTGCGGTGAACGGGAGACGCACCCGCCTAACTGGTTTGCAGCCAGCGACGAATCTGACTATTAAAGATTAATAAAAGTACGCAGATGTTTTTTAAAAGTAGGTACAATAAGGATGAAAAAAACGATATGGTATGCATGGCCTTAATTCGACTCGGAGCTGGATCGGGAGCTCGTGAGGCTACGTTAAGGTAGCATGCATTAGGGAATCGTCGCTACTACAGGCGGCGCTGTGGCGGGAGTTGCGGGCACACTCATTCTCCGACCTCATCCCAATTCTGCGGCGGTCGTGCACTTTAGGGTTCCTGAATCAAGAGTTGACATGTAGTATCATTTTTAAAAGAGTCGGAGCAACACACCTTGCATAGGATTTTCTGACTGCCTCCGGTGCCTGAATGCCCTTTCTCTCATGAAATTCTGCAGAAAGTCTCTATTTCGATGCTCTGAGGCTCCGGAATACAAGGGACCGTAGCTTTTATCTTTCAGATTGGTCCACCGTCGGTTTGGAGAGAAAAATGTGCCTTGACATAGTGTTTGAGAGGAACAAGGTGTTTGATGTACTGTGTTTATGGCCATATTATACAACCTCTGCAAACACTTTCCGAAAACCTGGTCTTCCTCGTCAGCTACACCCCTTGGACCCACATACTTATAGAATTGGCTCTTCCCCATGAACTCCATCGTTTCGTTGTTTGAGCCTGTATGAGTCTCTCCGCAACATTTATTGGAGGTTTAGTTTGTTCTTGATATTTGACCCCCCTCATTTTCGTCATTTAAGGTTCCCTAATTTTTTTTCTGGATATTGTAGGAAGATCTATCATCATACTTTCGCAATATTTCTTCCTTATCCCCCGGGATAAGCTCTACATACTGCTCCGAAAACAAGGAGATGTTCGGGCCCCTTATATCTCGAAACCACTTGTAAACTGACTTTTATCTTTGGGATAGGTATTAACATCAGTATATATCATGTTTCAGCGTGGGGGGAAGTCCCTGAACGTCTGTGATGTTCCATTCTTCATGTTCTTGATATTTGACCCCCTTCTTTTTCTGACTTTTTCGGTTTAAATGATGTGAGAACAGTCCAGAATGAATCTCCGAGTATTATTACCTCAATTTTAACAACTCCGCCGCCGCAAAACACAACCTCGTCTGCTCCGGACCCGGCCCGATATAGGATTTGAGCGTGATCCTGTCACAATCACGATGTCACCCTTTCTCTGCACCACCACCACGTACCCAGGTAAGCTCCTCCTCCTCTGCTATGCCTCTCCGCTCCAGCCCCCAGAAAAATCGGTGGCAGCGCTGTACGCCGGGTCTTACCGCAGTGCCCTATGGTGGCATTGCCACCGTGGTTGCTGGGGCTGTGGCTGAGAGGAGCAGCACCTCGTTCCCGCCATAGAAACCCTAACATCAGCCCCAAGGCAGTTTACCTCGCGTCATTGCCTCGCATCGCTGCACACAGCTCTCCTCGCAGCAGGACCAGGACCTACCTGCATGGATTCAAGGATCCTGCCTGAGATGACCCAGCCAATCCGGACGACGGCCTCCCCGAGGACGACACCTGCCCGGAACTGGGAGGGTCCCGTTGCCGTACTCCCACGTCGTCTGTGTTGAGCCCCTCCGGGCGCCACTTGACGAGGCACTCAATACTGTAGGGTGTAGTTGTGCACCAGCATACTCCCCCTTGAGTGCATCGACTGAGTGCTTGCTCCTCGCAACCCACGCTTACTGTCCGCGACCCACGCTTGCTCCCCGCGACCCACGCTTGCTCCCTGCGACCCACGCACTATCTCGCGCTCCAACCCGCCGGGGCCATCTACCCTCCACCACGTGCGCCTAGCGCGATGAGCAGGATGCTCTCCACGCCACGCGCCTTCCCTCGTCCTCCGCCGGGATGTGCACCCACGGCCCGTCCATCTACTGCGGCGGCAGGCGGTGTGCCCGCGGGCTTCGCCGACACCACAGGCACAGCAGGTGTCATTGGCGCGGTCGGCAGCGCACTTACCCCGCCTGCCCCCCTTCGCCCCCACGCTTGCACACCGCGCACCGGCCGTGATATAGCAGCAGGGCGGGTTACGCATGGGCATTGCTGCGATTGTCAGCTGCTGCGCATCGTCATCCTCGCCCCCACGCGCGCGCGTCCTCGCGTTCCTCGCCGAGAGCCGGCGGGCTTGGCCTCGTCCCCAGCGGCCTCCTTCCCCCCCATCCTCGCTTATGAACACCTCCATTTCCACCTGCTCCCCGCTCCCGCTACGCATTCCGCCGGCACGCGCGCCCGTCGATGCTGTCACACATACACACCTCTTCGTGCACTTCGCGCAGGATATCTGTGCGCTTTGCGCCCCCGCACCACGGGGTCCATCGGCGCGAGAAACACGCAACGAGGAGCACGCTGTGCATCTGGTGCATGTGCACTGAGTACGCCGTCGGCAGCAGGGGCGCCTGCGCGCCGGGGTGTCGCTGCTGGCCATGCTGCATGTACGGGTGGTGGCGGGGTTCGTCGACCTCAGGGAGGGCACGATGAGGGGAATCTGCCCGTTCCTGCTTTTTTTTTTTGTTGCACTGGTACCGGTCAACCGCTATATATGTTCGACTACTTTACGACTCGCTGATTTATTTATATATATATATATATTGGCTATTTTTTGGACATTTATTTCACTATTTACGAGCTCATCGCGGCCGGCGACGTCGAGGCCCTTTCGAGGTTGTCGACCTAAAATGGATTTCTTAGATAATCAATCAAACAAACAGGGACATACCTCTGATCATCGTGGACGGCGATGACGGGCACTGATGCAGAAGGCTGATCCCTGCGGGGCTGAGATAAGGTTGCCTATGTCTGATATATCGCCCGAGGTCTCCTATAGGAGACTCTGATATATCATTGCTGTTGGGAGTTTGCCGACCTTTGATATATCACTCCCCCAGACTGTGGTGCAGATTTCCCCTTTCTATTGCGCTCCTGACGCCTGTGCCTGTGTGTAAGCCCTGCATGGACTCATGCAACATTTTTTACCCCCGGGACTGTGGGGACAGGTGCGCGACGCCTGATGTAGACCAGAGCGCATCGCGCGAGGCCCGGAAAGTGCGGCAGCGAGTCGTGCGCCCCCGCCACGCCGATATTCCTACCCCATTGAAATGTGCTCATATAGGAGTCTACATGGCGCACGCGCGGCGTCGGACGCGGTTGCAACGCGTGCAATAGCAATCGACTCGAGGCCCGTACTGCGGGACGGAAAATTGGCCGAACGGGAATCTCGAGTCGCTCCCATTCACCAAGGTGGTCGCCCATCCCGGCCATACACATCCGGAGCACCGTGGATGAGCCACGCGTAGGCGTGCAAGATATGAGCAGCGCCTGGCGCGGCCGCACAAGGGCATCAGTGCACAACGTGTAGCTCACGGCATCGGGCGCTCGCGGACGGGGTGAAGTGTACGACACCCGTTATGGACGGCGGTGAACTGGCGCGCCAGGGCCCAGAGGGCATGAAGGGAGGAAGGAGGGCAGGCAAATGAGGGGGCACGCGGAGAACGATGCGAGGGATGCGTGAGCGGCAACGCGCGCGGGGCGTTCGCGGAGGGGTGCTACTCATCTGGAGGCGCTCGCCATGCTCCAGAGGGCGAGCACACGCAACAAGGACCCCTGCGCAAGCAAGTGCGCGGCGTCAATGCGTCAATGCGGCGGGCCCTGCGAGGCCACAGTGCACTGGTCTCGTGCACGGCGTCTGTGATAGCAGTGGGAGAGCTGGCGGCCGAGAGAGGTGCGGGGGGATCAGAGAGGAAGGGCGGAGGATCGGGATCAAGCGCGCGAAGGGATACGCCCCCGGATAACGCATGGCGCATGTCCAGCCTGGACGGGGACGTTCGCAGCGCGGGTGGCGGGTGAATGGATGCAAAACTAACCGGCGGCACGGGTTACTGTGAGTGTAGGGAGCAGAAGCGGGGCGTGATGTACCCGCATTTTCGTAGAATAAAAGTGAAATTGGGGCCGCTGAAGCCCATGCTGTTATACCAGACCGGCTTCAATACAAGGACAGAGATCACAGCTTCTCGGCCGCCCATTTTCGCCGCGGTTGGCACACACAGAAAAATTGGTCTGCTCGTCGTTGATGGCGACGTCGAGAGCTCGAGCTCATCGTGCCATCAAAGATCAAATTCTTATGTCACCCCGCCTTTTGATGGTCGGCAGCCGTGTTTCTCGAAAGAGTTCTCTGGCTTGCTCTGGGCACTTTTAACCCCGAAGGGACGTACTCTAAGGTGATGTATCAAGCATATATGTGAGGTTTCCCTATATGATGCATCATGGCACATCTCTAGTTAGAGGTGCGTGATGTATCACACACCCACGATCTGGTGGATGTGTGTTTGGCAGCTGGCTCACAAGACTCACCTTATGCAGATGTTGGAACGCTCCCTACAAGGCGAAGTATGGTGAAAACCTAAGCGGAGTATACAACCGCTGGCTGTTCGAGTATCGCCGTGGCTCCCCTGGGATCCGGAGTGGGAACGAAATTACGACAAGCCGCAGCGCGTACCTGAAGGAGGCAGATGACATTCGAGCGCACGGGGCTATCTTCCGGTTCCCGATTATACACTGGATCGGTGGGAGCTAGTCTGGTAAGTTGAACACTGACGAACGCTGTTGATTTGCACGTTGCACTCGGTCTTTAAATGGTATGAATGCTGAGGAGTTTTCCTGGTACCGATTTAGGGACCAGGTCTCTCTCCAAAAATTCAAAACCGGGATCTATACGTGATATGAGGTCCTGTGATCCTCAGGAGATCCCTGGACTTCGGTCTAGACCCTTTTCCTTTCCTGGCGCCTCAAAAGCGCTAATGTTCTCGATCGTGCGGCAAGTTCCGCGACCGCGGTCAAGACCTACTTCCTTTCCTGGCGCTTCAAAAAACGCTAATGTTCTCCTCGATCGTGCGGCAAGTTCCGCGACTACAGTCTAGACCCACTTCCTTTCCTGGTGCCTCAGACCGTGTTTTTGGAGCGCGCGTTATGAAATGATCCCTCGTTTCTTTCGTGTCCCTCAAATGCAGGCTCTGAGTCATAATGTAATAGGTGGCTACCAAGAGGTATCAGGGGTGCCCGGAGGGTCTTAGGAATAAGAGCATATCCCCGAGGAAATGGAGCGAACGGCAGAGCGCCCAGCCGAGGGCGGACTAGGCCGACGGGAACATACATTCATGCCGGTGTGTTTCAGGGTAGCAATGATTATCAAATCTAAATCCGCCACCCGCTGAATGCCATACGTCCGCGCCCCAAACTTACTTAAGGCCAGCCTGTCGCTCAATCGATACAAACAGCTCTCCCAGCCACTCCCTCCCAATGAACCTGATCCTCGCACTCTTGACTTCATTCGTCGCCGCCGCCGCCGCCGCCAATGTAAACACCTCCTCGCGTGTATCTACTTGTCGCTAACCTTCACCCAGCCCATCGCTGACTTGTCGATGTCTACCCGCGGTGTATCCGCCGAGGCGCGCGATGTAAGCCCGCTTGTAGCAACGACCTTTACTTCATTTACTGATGCAAAATGAGGAATAGGTGGAAGCCACGTGTCGTGTTTTCGGCTTCTTCTGCGACGACGGCGCAGACGAGGCGGTTTGCCGGAGCCTTCCGTGGCAATGCAGCCAGGGGATGAACATGCCCCCGGTCATCGCGAATACGACCTGTGCTGAGCATTGCATCTGCCCCTGTTAGCTAGCTGCCAGATGGGTGTGGGCGTGCATTTGAAATGCGAATGCAGGGAGAAGGGAGCATGAGGATTGATGTGCGTACAAGTAGAATTTTAACTGTGGTCTGTGTTATTATGGTGGGAGAAATGGTATTTGTGTCTCACGAGAGTCACTGCGTTCCCACCCCCCGTAGACCGACCTCTGTCTACGTAGTTCTACATGCGGCGACATCTGGCGACATGCGGCGATCTTCGGCTACGTCCGGCTACCTATGTGTACACCGAGACCCGTGGCGAGCTTGATCTACGTCCGGCTACCGTCCGGCTACGTGCCGTAGACACGGTCCATCTACCCGTCGGCTACCCGTCGGCTACGTAAGTCTCCGCGGTAGACATATGTAGACCCACCTCGCTCAACTTCATGGCGCAGATTTGCCCCCATCTTGCAAATAAATGAGTTCAAATGACCATTCTTTGGGCATCCCGCTGCTTCATAGGTGCGTCGGTAAGCGCCAAGTTAATAATGATTCGGAGTCCGAGCCTACATCATTGATTCGCCGTTGCCAATCACAGCCATCAATGATGATCAATCGCTGCGAAATCTCGAAATTTACTTGAAATCTTGGGAAATTCCACACTTCAACTTGATTCTCTTTGAGTTTCCTCAGCCCATTCTGGATCCCCAAATTGACTCAGGTGCGTGTACATGTGTCTACATCCGCCTACGTGCGGCTACGTCGGTCTACGTGTGTCTACGTCGGTGTAGGTGAGTGAATGAATGTACAGCTATGTAGACCAATGTAGACTTACTGTGTCTACATGATGTGGACACAGGTAGACACAGGGTTCCATCTACCCTTCGTCTACGGGGGTAGACGGACCCTCTGTCTACATGGGGTGGGAACGCAGTGAGTTGCTGACCGGCGCACTCTCGAATTCAGTCCCCGTTGAGAGCCAGAGGAATATTGATATCGCCCGCCTGTAACACCAATTAAGAATGCAAATCCGCAGGGGCAAGAGAACATGGCCCGCTGTCATGATACCTCTCGCAGCCGCAGCAGAAAAGTAAGCAATCAAGGATTCAGCCATCAATGTATCCCGGGTACCTTTATCAAAATCGGGAGTCGTGGGGGGATAATGCGTTCAACTTGCTAGTATTGGCGCGCCGGAATCTTACAACGAATTAGCTAAAAGCCGTACACAATCAGTCGTCCCTTTGCACCTGCGGATGGTCGTCAAAAAAACTCGTGTGAGGGTTCGATGGAGGCGCTGAGAACTGAGGTGTGGCGGAGCGAGTAGGGTAGCGCTCGAGTTAAGCGGAAGCGGCGAGCACGAGATGCTGGAGGGGTTCAACGAATCAAGGTGCAGTAGGGGATAACCGCCTCGTGGTATGAGCCTACAGATCAATCGAGGTAATGGAGGCGTTCCGTGTGAGCACAAAGAAGTCCGGGATACATGCCAAACTACGCGGCGTGCGCTCTGAACAACAGGGCGAGGAATACACCCATCCGCCGAGGACATGCCAATCAATGTATACTGGGAGAGCACGAAAGACGTACTGAGTTCTGAAGGGTGGGTCGGGCTGTTGGATCGGCGTTGGGAATTCAGCGATTGGACGACTAGACACGCAGGGAATGATCAATATTTTGCGACAAGGGCTGAGGATGAGTAATGGTACCTACCCAGTGGACGTCCGAAGTCGCAAGAGCATGAGCGGAGGAGATGCCGACTGGAAATCACAGGGCAGAGGGAATTTGAATGGGCCAGTGTGTTGTGTTCTTCTCGTTTGGAGTGATTCTGACCTGTTGAAGAGCAAACAAGTGCTTGAATATTGCTACCTAAAAGTCGAAACAGCGCTGACGAACGAACGTCAGTTCAACGTCCGGGGTTGTGGGCGCGGCAGCTACGGCCCATCAAACCGCGGATGTACCTCCGACGAGCGCGCCCCCGGGGCTCTCCAAGGGACAGAAGAAAAAGGCGAAGACGAAAGCTAAAGCGGAGGCGAAGAGTGATTCCTCCAACATTGCCAATCCCCGAGTCCCGGCGTCCCAGCTTCAACGTGTGCAGTTGTGAACGAATGTGGCACCCCCGGAGCCCACGTCATCCACGACCACTCCACAGTCGCCCTCGAAGGCCCAGAAGAAAAAGCTAAAGCAAAGGCCGCTGGGAGAATGGGTCAGGTGTCGGGTGAGAAGGAGTCTGTGAGTTCTTGACGGCCGCATTGTACAATAAGAAGGGGAGGCGTATTGAACAGTGAACGAGCAGATGTAATGAACCGTATAGGATATGGCTGTGATTCTGACTTATGAGCAACTTAAAACACTTCGTAAGATCATCGTCCCGCACCGAGAGTTAAAGAAATATCGCACATCGCGGCGTTCGGTCGAGTGGTGCTGGAGAAACGCCGCAGTTGTAGAAGAGCCAGCACCAGTTTCAGAGAACACCACGGCCTCTCATCTGACACCGATTCGCACTTGAATGCGAGCCTTGCGGAGAGGACACCGGCACAGAAGAGGAGTTGGATGTCACGAACCGTCGTTTGCAAGCAGCGCTGACGATAGAGCAGGAGAGTGAAGAACTACAGTCAAAGAGAGCCAAACGGCATCGAACAAATGAAGCGAGATCGACCGCCATTGGACCAAGTCCAGACCTAACGTACAGCTTGCGCAGCGCGGAAAATAACGCAGATAAGGATTTGGTGCCGGATATTTGCCGACGAGGACTGAGAGGTATGGTGTCGCAACGGAGAGGAAGGATCCCGGCGCGACGAGGGATGATCGGTCGATGTGCATGTGGGCATTCAGAGTGGTGCGAACGCGCGATGGCACTGGATTGGAAGTGTGAAGCACCGCCGCGGAAGGTCTTGCATCCCATGTCGGATAGAGGTATTGAAAGACGGGGATCGACATCCGGTTAGTGTAGAAGACGGCGGTTTCAAGACGGGACAGCGGGGGAAGCGGAGGCGGGCAGACATGCTGTATTTACTGCCACGCGCTGTCTGTCAACGGGGTGAAAGAAGGAGCAGAATAAACGATTTGTAGTGCGAGGCGGCGATGCCTCCACAGGATATCGCTCGTCGCCCAGCGAGGATAGAAGAGGGAGAAGAACGTCCGAGGTGAAGACTTATTGCGTCTACGTTTCACGCGGGCCGAGGAGATTCGCAAATGGCCCGGTCATATACATTCACTTGCGATGGATCCATGGATGCATTGCCCTGCCGCGAGCGTTAGCGTCGAACGTGCCGGAATGGTCAGGTGAAGGGGTGTAGCAGGAGGAAGATAAGGAGCGCAGAAGAACGCACGGCGTTCCTGTGCAGACGTCACGTCGGAATCGCGCCACACGCAGTGAACATTCTTGAGCAATGAGCATTGCAACTGCGGGAGCCCGGTGTGTTCGACGGAAGGGAGCATGGGGTCGCGCAAATGGAGGAGTGGCAGCAGCAGGATCGATTGCGGAGCTGATTCTCTGCGGGATGAAATTGTTAGAGGAGGGAAAGGGCGCGCCCGGAACGAGGATGCAAGAGAGGGATATGTTAATCGGAGAAGAAAGATAAAGGCGACGCACAATGGGACTTTTGGACGAGGAAAGAACATAATTGTTGGGCTGTGGTGGATGGAAAGGTCGCGCATGGAGACGTTCTTCCCAAATGAGAATCCTTGAAGGCACCGGCGGCGGGGTGTGGCGTGTGACGAAAGAGCGGGAGGAACAGCGGTGAATCGAGCATAGTAGACACAAAGCCGGAGTGGTACTACTAGTACTGACTATGCGAGTGGTAGCTTTGGTTGCCGGAGGGATAGTCCTCGGAGGTGGAAGGGATGATAGGGACCAAGAGCGGGAGGGGGTGAATTAAGGCATTACGCGGATGATATGACTGAGGACTGAGGACAAATTGGCGCTTTGATCGCCGGTTGCTCGCACGGCGAGGGACCTGACTCCTGCGCTGAGCGCTGGGAACCTCTAAGCCTCTCGAGCGCCGGATTCAGATCGTGGTAGAGGTTGCAGAACGTGTACAGCCATGCCGTTGCCACGCGACAATCCCGAGATTTGATCCGCGCTCTCAGTCTGCTTCCTGCCCTTGTCAGCGCGTCACGAGCACTGGATCCGCATCTTTCGCAGCCGGGGAAGGGAGCACAAGGCCTTGAGCAGTTGGTGGCCGAGCGTAACATCCTGTTTGTCGTTTGGGTTGAGAAATGGATTGACCTGCTCGCGCGAGTGTCCATTTGAGCGCAAATGTTCTTTAATAATTGCAGGGGTTATCACGAAGCCAAGGACCTTGACACCCTTTAACCGCATCAGCAAGTTTCTAAGGGTTCTCACGACATGTCGGTAGTCCTTGTCGCACGTTATATCATCTTCTCCAACGCGGAGATTCATGAGTTCGAGGACGGAAACCAGGGGGTGTATCGGGGATTCGGGGCTCAGCTCCCGATTCATGGCTTGGATGACAAGAGCCGCACCTCGCTTCGCCTCGTCCGAGGCAATGCTGATGGTGCGGTATGTGATATTTCCCCGAAGACGTTTGTTATTGCCGGCTTGAATCATTCTTTCGATTAATTTGGCGTGTTCGACACCAAGTTAGTGCTTGTCGGTCCTCGAGATACAACAGGGACGAGGGCTGTACACCCGCGGATCTTTTGAGAGAGCACCGAAAGCTACGACAGTTGCCTGGTCGCACGCAGTGAGATAGAATCGCAAGGATCACTTGGTTCAAAGCTTACCTCACTCGCCAAATGAATGTCGCCGTCGTCCAATGCGTTGAAGAATATCTCGAGATCGGCCGCAGTGGTGAGCTCGAGGGACACCTTGTGGCTGCATTCCCTGCACGCTCCTAGGAACATATTAGTTTTATCTTCCCACCGCGGGCGCTGTTCGACAGCGATTTCATCCATCATGAGGACGCGGTGGACGATCGTGGGAGGGCCCGTCAGCTCTGGTTCACCTTCTGCGCAGAGTTCGATGCTAGCCTCGATCTCGGTGCGAGTGGGCATTCCGGGCGCGGCCCAAAGAGGGTGGATAATGGTGTTGCTGCGCAAGGTGGATAGACCGGGGAGGCCCTTGGCACGATGCACTGTGCCGGCTAGGCGTACACCACCGAGTCGCAACACGAGTAAGCTAAACATCATGTCGTTCTCGCTGAAGCCATTGGGATTGTACACGACCTCGCATGCCCGTCGGTATCGCTCGACCAGTCCCCGTATGCCGACGTTATTATTGAGACATGCTCGAACGAGCTGAGTCCCTCGTTCGACTTTCCCGCTTGCTACCGCCATAACAAACTGTTTGTGCTCGTCGAGCTGGACGAGTTTGCTGAAAAGCTTGCGAAGATCGTTGAGCCTCGTTAATTTGAAGCCGCGGAGGAGCTGAACTTTACTCCGCAGCACATCGATGAGGACGCTGATCGGCATGAAGATGAACGGGGTCGACTCGGGAACTCCGCATTTGATGCGCTCCAATATGCCTTTCAGCACGCCATCGGAGAGTATGTCGTTGCATGGACGGCACAGTTGGCCCATTGGGCACAGACCTCTCGTGCACTTTTGGGACTGCAGAAAGAAGCGCTCGCTCTTCGAATAATAATCCCAGGACAGCGTGTACTTCCAATGGAGACCGAAAGGGTAATCGGTGTGGCGGGATTTTGCGGCGGGGAAACGGATTTCCATGCCGACGCAAGGTGTTAAATTCTCTACCACCGGTGCGTAGCGATCCTGGTGCATCGAGGGAAGTCGCGGGACTTCGCCGTCCGCAACAGGTTTGGCCCCGTCGCGGGCACCGGCTGAATCCCTCGCCGTCGGAAATCTTCGGACCACGGGTGAGACACAAGTTAATTCGTGAGCGTAAAATTCTCACCGCAACTCGATAGACCTCAAAAAACAGTGGATATACACCCGAATACAATTGGCCTTCAGCCCTCGATGGTCCACAAAGTAGGTGACGAATCGGAGGAAGCCGTCGAGGCCGCTTAGTCCCCTACGCACGTAGCTGACAGCATATTGCGCCGCGGCGTCGTCATTTCCGGACCCAAAGGCCTTTTTCATCAACGGCTTAACGTAATGGACCCAATCAGCGTCGGGAGAGCGCTGCGTCACAGCCGGGTCGGTTTCTGAATCCGGGAAGAAGCAAGCAAGGGCGTGGGTCGCTTCGGCGAGCGGGGCGTGGGAAGGGATGAACGCGATCTTTGCCTTTAATTGACGCAAGAGATCCTGCGCTTCCTCGCAGACTACGAGTGGGTGCAGGAGGTCGGAAAACCACCCGGTAGGTCCATTAAGAGTTTCCGGGGGAGGGAGATCATCAGGGACAGACATAGGGGTGATAGGAGTGCCCTGCAGGCTGTGAGCGGGGCGTAGATGGGCGTCTTATGGTAGATGCTTTGCCCGTTCTGCCGCAAGGCGAATGTTAGCCTTGCATTTCTCGGTGCCACCATGCCATTTGGTAAGGTTATTCTTCCCAGAGTCCCCACCGGGGCCCACTGGAATCTCCTGCAGGCAGTCCTGGCATTTGAGAGTTTTGGGTGGATTCGCCGGGTTCCCATCCAGTGCCTGGCATTTGTCGTTAACGGTCAGGTAATGACTTACAGTCAGCTGTTCGGAGTCGACGCGTCGAGTGAAAATTGACGCGATTGCATGTGTTTGATTCTCCCATTTGCGCCAAATCATGAACAACAATCTTTGATCTTGGCCCGTATAAGCCCTAGGCGACCTGGAAAGCATCCGTGTAAGCCCTGCGATGCTTCAAAGGCCCACAGACGTCTCCAGAACACAATTCTGGGCCAAAATAAAAGTGCATACAGTTTTTTTTTCTGATGGCCGGGGCCCAACCAACCTACCCTACCCCATATGGACAATGCTTATCCTTGGACCCCCTTGATATCGGCAGATAAAGTTTAAATGTGATTTGCGCTCGTACGATGACATGTATTGGTTATGAGGAAAGTCGCCGCGACGCCGGGCGGGAAGCGGCGGGCGATGGTGTGCCGAGGTCGAAGTGCGAGGTACCCACAAGGAAGTACCCGCAGCTTGCCGAACCTCCGTGGCTAGCAGGTTAGCCGCGGATAGCCGATAGGTACCTGCACCTTGCCGAACCTCGCCGTGGCTGTGGCTCTCCGGCCGCTGAAATGTTGGTGGAGAGGAGGATGTATTACGGCAGCGGTTCCATCTTGCGTCCCATTGAGGATTCAAAACAAGCGGGTACTGTACCTACATACAAAACCGCGTGGAACGTGGGCAACTCAATTCCTGTGGCACATACCCGTACCGCCTCTTCCACTCAATAAATCGCCTCTTAGGATGTGTCCAAGCATCTTGGGCGCTTGTCAAACCCTCATCATCACGTTTTGCACTGCCTTCGCGCTAGCCGACTTCATTGCACAGCTGCCGGCCTCCAGAATCGTATCTTTGTGAAACATAGGAAATTTCATGAGGGCGCACATAAACTGCTGAGAGAATTCGTTTGTCGAAGTCTCACCTACAGAGTACAGGTCGACTCTCTTTCGCAGGGGAAATGATTCTTTCGTGAGCTCAACGTGAGCGCTTTTTGGAATTTTTGATCCACTGTCTAGGGTTTTGACGTGAAACACGGGCATCCAATTGCCTGGGTAGGGTTCAATGAATAACTTTTAGGCCTACGTTCCTGAACGCATAGAATGGGCGCTAAATCCTGCCCGGTTTCACGAGTCACGCGGAATAAGTATTTTGCGTATAAAAAGCTAGCGGCTCCCATCGTTCCTCAGCCTCTTCACCGAGTCTTCCAGTCTTCTCCTTCTGTCCCTCCCCACTGTCTCTCACTCCCAACTCACAATGCGCTCCTTCACCGTTATTCTTTCCTTCATCTCCGCTGCCCTCGCCGCGCCCGTACGTTCCCATTCTCCCATTACCCTCCACACCAAGTTAATTCCATCTCCATTCCAGGCCGTCCTCACGCCCAAAGCAACGACCGTCGGCATGGCAGTGGTCTGCACGGACATCAACTTTGGTGGCAGATGTGTCGAATTCGTATCGGGCCCCCTCCACGTCGACCTCGCCGGATGCGCGAACATGGACCCGACGTTCCAGAAGAGCATCTCGAGCGCCCACGGAGTGACTGATGGATATACCTGTTTCCTCTACCCGTGCGTCGCTTGCCTCAATAGCTAGCTTATGGAGCTCAACTCCTTTCTTTTTCCCTTCTCGGGGTCATTAGTGAGCAGAACTGCAAGGGAACCCGCTTAGTCGTAAGCGGCCAGATCCCGGACTTCAGGGCCCCGTCTGTCAACTTCAACGACAAGGCCCAGTCGTGGGCGTGTGGAAGCGTGGTCTAAGAGTGATCTGTTTAAATTGGGGTGGTCAATCCCAGATACATCCGGTTATAGGCGCGCAATAACTTGTAAATGATCCCAATAACATCCGTGACGTCGATACCTGCCTCCGCCTGGATGCTTCGGTTTGTTAGTCTCTTTGTCGAGGTATCGACACGGATGACTTGGACGTGCGAGTTCGACAGGAATCACGACGTTACTTGAAACGAATCCCTCAAACTCTAGTTTAGCAGGACTCGAAATCGACGATGACATACAGCCATGTCTCAGTCTCGTAAGTTATGACGACGCTGATGCAGAAGCCAAGCAAGAATCACTTGGAAGTGTCACAAAATGAGTCAAAATAATGGATGCTAACGGTGGTACAAAGATTGGGCTGGACATACAAGTAACATAGACCGAGATTGCCCCCAAAATGCGAACGATCCATCGTAGTTGATCATGATGAGGCTTGCGAGATCTATGCTATGGTATGCGCGAAGGCCGAAAAACAGTTTCCACTCGTGACCGTACACTGCAGTCGTGAAGTTATCAACGTTGTAAGCTTAAACTCTACTTAACACTGGGGGCATCAAACCACGCATGTGATTTCCACATGCGTTAAACGCATGTGGTTCGCAGGCGCCGATCGGCGTCATCACTACGGCCACCGTCGCTGTCACTACGATCGTCGGCGCTGTTCTTAGGCTCGTAAACACCGCCATTACGGTTGTAGGCACCGCCATCAACGCCGCCGTCGCTGCCATCAACGCCGTCGTCGCTGTCCGCGCCAACGACCCCACGCCTTCTTCCCTTCCGCTCTCGGATCACCGGCTGCGGCCCCGTGCTGTCAACCACGATGACGAGGCTTGCTCGTCGCCAGCAGACACCCTCCTCCCTCAAGTCTGTGCCCACGTCTACGTCGGCCTATACACCCACGCCTCTGCCTCCGCCTACTCCTACGCCTCTGCCTACGCTTGGCATTGATCACAGCACCTCTCTGTGTTCGCTACGACATGGTTCCCGCTATTGTGTACCAAACCCAATACGCCCTGCCCCCGTTGACGTTCGCGCCACCTCCAAGGCCGTTCTCGTTCACACCACGCGGCGGATCGTCTCGCCGAGCCCGCGGTAACATCGAGCCATCCAGGCGTTCTACATTCGCAGAGTTGCTGTATTGCTCGATATTGTCCCTGGCTTAGCGCAGTCCGCGAGACGCAGCTGGCGCTCGTCGCATTCCCGGGACGTCCCTATCCCGCCCTCCGATTCCTTGCAGTTTGCACGTCTCTTCTCTTCCTCCGTGGCCTTCCCCGCCGATCACCCAATCGGGTCTTCAACAGACGCATTTCGTGGCTCGCTGGTCTGCCATAATCCAAGTCCGGTGCGCAATCGAATATCTGGGATTTGTCCCGCCTTCTGACCATCGTCTCTAGGCAGTGTTTATGGGCCCGCGGTAGTCCCGCGCCCGACTCTGCAACTCGTCCACTATCCCCACCTAAGTCGACGAATTCGAGTGCGCCGCGGTAAACACTGTTGATCACTGCGCAGCTTGAGCACCGCAAGAGTCGCCGCTGCGTCGCTGCCACAGCCAACGAGTAACGGCCGCTATCTCGTTGAATATCTGCCGTTCTCGTTGGTTACTCGGGCCATGTTGCAGCGCGCTCGACGACGCGGACCATCTATGCAACTCAATTTGAGGTACACGTATCGTGATGTAATCCTCTGAATCCACCGTGCGTTCCGTCGTCATTCTTACCATCCTCGCCCTTCTCCCCGACAACGGTAGGTCGTGGAATAAGTCCACCTCCGCTGTCCATTGATTCGGCTCCATTTTACACCTCTATTGACGCATTCTCCGAGCGGGCAGATGTGTTTGGCTTCATACGTCTTTGTGCTCCTGCTCCGTTCCGCAACACCCACGGCAGCCAGCACAGCTCTGCGCCTCCCCATTCGGAGAGTCGTCGGCTGCGCTGGCTCCCGCGGTGAGCCTGCGCGGACGCTGATGAGAAAGTTTCATGGCGGCGCCGTGATACTGGACGACAATTCGACGCGCATAGGCTCGCGCACGGTCTACATTTTGCTGCACGAGGACGCCGCTCGTTCTTAATTCTCCGATGATTTTTGTTCGCCTGCGCACCGAGAGCGCGTTTTCGTTCCCGTCGGCCGGGGGCAAGCGCGCTATCCAGACGCTCACCTGCGCGAGCGCTGGCGCAGAACAGTGCAACCCATCTCACTCGTCAGCGGTGCATTCATGTCCCTCCTTTGGTTGCAGCCAATCTGTCCAACTCAGCTTCCTGCAGATACATACATGTATTTCATCCCCACTGGCTCGCACACGGTGTTGCTCTTCAAGCTCCATGAATTTGAAAATTGTCAAACATACGACTTGAATCAAACCAGTCACTCCGATCCTCCAGTCTGAGTGCCCCTTCCTAACTTTGTTCGTTCTTAACGTTGAGTGGCGCAGATATGTGTGCAATTGAACTGTTCTCACGGTTCAACCACGGATCGGCACCATTCGCTTGCCATCCTACATGAAGTCTGACGACCCAGGGCACCAAAATCCAACCCTCACGTCGATTTTCGACGCAGCAATTCCTCAGGTTGCGGGAATTCTGGCCGATTGGAACAATCTGCACCCGGTGATCGCCAGCTTCAACGAATGTTTTGCGGGGAAGAAAATACATCTGCGGAGTCGATAAGCCTCTAATTGAATGGGCACACTTGGCTTAGTTTCAACGGCCGAGCTTGAGGCCGAACTGACCGATCCATTGATCAGTTTAATGGAGCCTTGTAGAGATGGACATAAGTAGGAAAAACCCCGTATTCTGACGGATTTTACACCGTGGCTCTGGGTGCATTCCCAGGACAGGGTGTTCACCTGGGGCGCAGAGCAATGAAGAAGCGTGGAATGCAAGGAGAATGGCCAGAGGGGGGTGGATATCCCGTCGAAGAGCACCCGGCTTGAATCATGTAGTTGTAGCATGTCGCGGCGTCGTTGACGACGGTGTTGTTGAAGGTATTATCCCGTGCACGCAGGTCAGAAAGAGGGCACTGTGTGCTGGCAAGCCGTACGTCTAGGTTGAAAGCCCGGCATTGGTTGAAGCACGGCTCATCGGAGGAGTCGTCTTGGCGAACGGTAAGATTATCTTCCCTCAGTCTCGCAATAACTGACCCCATTCATGAGATACGCCGGATTGCTGGGATCTGGCTCACATACCGCATCGCACTGCAAACGGGGAAAGAAGGAGTTTCGGCAGGCGTACCGTCGAATGCGAGGGGCTTGCGCCCATCCGGGAGCCCCACCGTGGATCGGCAGGGTGGAGCTCTGCAGCAATGGAAGGAAGGGGAATCAGGCCCCGCGCGTTCGCGTGCAAGCGGACGAACATACCTTTGATGCTGGGAGCATGTATCCATCCGGGAGCTCCACCGCGCGTCGTCAAGGTCGAGCTCTGCAGCAAGGAGAGGAAGGAGCGTCAGGACCCGCCCGGCGGTGTAGGGAAGAGGGGGCGCACCTCGCGCATACAGGAACCCCACCGCGCGCCGGCGTCCTCATATGCATCGGAGGCGAGGTCTGCATTGAGGAGCGAGGTCTGCAGCGCGGAGCGCAAGATGGCCTCAGCTCGCGTAAAGAAGAGGATAAAGCGGAGGACGTACAACATACCTTCGATGCCAGAATACCGCGCGCAGCGTCCACACCTCCATCCAACTTGCAAGAAATCTTTATATCTCGCCCGCGCCGTCTGCATCAGCGGTGGCGGCGGCGGCGTGTGTAGAAATCAAAGCCCACAAGACTGCGAATACGCCGCCTGCTTCGCAGCGCGCTGGGCGTCCTATGTGAGATCGCAAAAGTCGAAGTCGAGGGTAGATTCACAGCAAGGGATCACATAGGTGTGAGCGCTCGCGGGCGTCGGCTATCCAGTCTGCAGAAGCACGAGGGCCATGGAGGTGTGAATATAGTGGGAGGGCGGAGGGAGAGCGGTAGTCGTCGGCCGGAGGTGAGGAAGAACGAAGACGGGGCGAGGCAGGGACGGAGGGAGGGAGGGAGTGCGGGGCTGGGGATGCCAGAGGCAAGGAGGGGTAGGGTCACGAATGGATCAGCGCAGGAGCGCGCGGAGTGAGCGCACGCGCGGGGGCGGGCGGAGGAGTTCCGGAGGAGCGCGGAGACCTAAGTAGAGGAGAGGCGGGGTGAGGGCAGGAACGCGCGGCGTGGAACGTGCGTTATGAGCGGGGTGTGGGGACCAGATAGGGAGACGAGAGGGAAGGGCGGGAGCACAGGAGCGAGATTGCGGGAGGACTGCGCGCACGCACCTCGAGCGCATCGAGGAGATGACCCTCTGCACCGGGACTCGAACGCCGTAGTCTGCGCGTCGGCGTAAGAGAAGAGATGTAAACCAGGACAAGGGAAGCCCAAACCGACACTAATAGAGAGCTTGTGCCCAAGCGGCATGCCGCTTTTTGATTGTGCAAAAAGCGGCATGCTGAAGGCCATTACGACTGTCTACTAGCATGTGTCAGAATTTGACTGCCACGCAGAATTTGTAAGAAGCTGCATGCCGTTTTTGCACAATGCACAAAAGTGGCTTGCCGCTTGGCACAAGCTCTCTAATTGCTGCGTAACTGCCCATCCCCATCGACATAGCGCGACCACGGCGTCGGGCGCTTCATATTCTACCAGTCGATCCAATTGACCCAGCAAGTTGTTACGGGTAACGTGACTTTTCTCTCGTGCCCGCGCCGGCGTCGCTGCCTGGTCGACATAAATACCTGTGATGCTTCAAAGCTATCTCTTGCTTAGTGTAGTGGTTAAATGCCCTTCTGGGTGTTTACCGTTTTGATTGGGCGGTCACTGGATCAATTCCCCTGCCGCCTTCTTTTTTTTTATCGTTTTGTGCATTTCTTTCGTCTTTTTCGAGTTACTCCCACCGTATACTAGGGGGTCGGGTGCTCACCCATATTCTCCTTCCCTTGAGTATTTGTAACACCCTTAGGATCTGTTACCTGGACGGAAACATTGCTGTAAATTTACTAATTCAGCATTTGTATCGTGTCCCAACCCGGAGAAATCCAACAAACCCGTCTTAATTGACATAGACTCGCCAGCTACTGGCCGTTATTGCCTTAAAAACCCACGAACCCACCACTTGTACAAAGTCTCGAACATAGTGTGTATTGCTTGACTTTGGTTTCACAACCCTTGTCTAATCCCACTCCTCTGTTCTCTGAACAGTAGGCGATCTATTGACCTAATACTTGGTCTTTACCCCCGAACACCCGCAATTATCATTACTCATAAGGAGGAGGAGTTGTTGTTTGATTGATTGTTTAGTTGTTTATTTTGGTTTAGACCATTATCTCGGCTTCATAGTGATTGTTCCACTGCACCCCGAGTAGCATCGTTTCATCGGGCACAAAGTTCTTCGGATTACTTGACACATTTTACAGAACAAAAGCTTCTTTCGCATACGGAGTCCGCTGTTAAGCACCGCAAACCTCAAATCTCGCACTTAAAAACTGACTACAACAAATTGTGCGACGCTATCGCGACGGAAATCCGCATGGGACGCGCACCCCGGGGTTCCACTGCTCCAGATTGTATAGACACGAAGACATTGTATGCCTTCGATGTCGATGACGCAATCTGGCAAGATGTGGGGCTTGCAGACGAGGCGCAGCGGAAACCGCCGCTTTGGCTGAGCAGCGAAAGCGTGCGGAGTGGGATCCGGGCAATGTTAGAGCTGGACCACGCAAAAGAGGAGGATGTTATCCTGGGGAAGGAACGCGCCGCACTGCGTGGGTGGTTTGTGGAAGAATGGACGGTCGTGAATGTTGTGATGGAGCATGCAGGTGAGTGTTCCTCAACTGCAGTGGATGCATGCCCTGAGATTTTGGTGGACAGAAAATGAGGAGTCTCATTATCAGCTTTACTTACGGCGGGAGTACTTACGGCGCTTGTGTGCGACGTGGCAGCGACATTTGTCACGCGATGCTGTCGGGGATATACTATGGGGACCTACATCTGAAGAGCTATTGCAGGTGGTCGTCGACAGTGGCAGAGCTGGGCGGGGAAAGGATGGCTATGAGCCTGCAGATGAAGCCGACAGCAAGTATGAGCTGGAGGACTTTGAAACACTGGATGCATTGGACAACACCGACATGTACCGCGACGCCTACGGCTCACCTGATCCGGACAGTAACAGCGACAGCGGAGGGGGATATAGTTCAGATTAATTATTTATACTTACAGGCTGCGGTGGCATGTATTATAATTTTAAGTGATGCAACTTTATTTGGATATTTGAGATGCGAGGTGCGACATGACACGAGACGTGACGCAACACATCACGTGGTCCGGCCTTTTAGACAAATGCCGAGACTCGTCACATCAAGTGGTGCGACTGTTTGTCCTAGGCACCTATTTGCCTCTTGCTTCTGACCACCACCATCCTAATGTAGAAATATAGAATATGCATATGTACAAGGTAGAAATAAATAACCGAAGCCTTGAACAATGGGGAACGAATGAGCAGTGGGTGGCCTTCGCGCACATGGAAAATTGATGCAGAGGAAAGCAACGGATTAGGTGGCCGGTGACCATTACAATGGGGAGAGGATTTTCTCAATCAGTGGCTGCCGATCGTGTAGGTGCCCCCCCCTCCCCATTTCCGAGTTAGTGCTGACAATTGATAATAGTGTATGGTGGATTCCCATTCCCAGCGACCTTATAACCAAGAGGTGAGTCTAGCCGCCGCCCCAACACCCCCACTCACACCCCTCACGGCCGCTCAAATCCCTATTACCCACCATTTCCCATTGGCTCCCGCCCCGCCCATGGTTCCTCGCTGCGTGGGCCGCCCCGTCGCTTGCCACGTCTTGCACAGGATTCACACCGTCCTGCGCCAATCCCTGGTATCCCAATTCCTCCCAGTGGTCAGGTGTAATGGAGAACACCTCAAATCCTGGATGGATGCCAACCTCGCCCAAGCAGATTAAATTGAACAAGATATGAAACCATTTCCACAAGTAAACAATGAAAACTGAATGAAGGGGGATCAGCATAGGTGGAGCGCCAAACGAAGGTAGCACGCACCATAGGCACCAGTTCTTTTGCACAGGTTACCCTGCCAAGCTTCATGCGCTGTAAATACACAATGAGTACAATGAGCGCCGAGCCCAAATCACAGGACAACACACCATCACTGAAATGGCGATTCAGGAAGTCGCCGTCCTCGGCGGCCATCTTGCGCATCATGTTGCCTTAACGAAAGTATGTTGATGACCCATCGACAAGGAAGAACGAAAGCGACACACCCTCAGCTACGCGAAGGGCATAACTCTGGAGGGCTGCACCCAGTGCAGCTGCGCGCCTGAACACCTCCCTGGTGTTTGCGATGTGGTGTGCCGGGACACTGAGCGCAGCGAAGGGGAGCAGGTCTTCATGCGCTGTAAATACACAATGAGTACAATGAGCGCCGAGCCCAAATCACAGGACAACACACCAGTCGCCGTCCTCGGCGGCCATCTTGCGCATCATGTTGCCTTAACGAAAGTATGTTGATCCGCTCCCCGCCGTGCGTCGCTCATCCTTTGGTGTTTCCTGGAGATGCAGGCTGAACAGGTGCTCCCCTTCGCTGCGCTCAGTGTCCCGGCACACCACATCGCAAACACCAGGGAGGTGTTCAGGCGCGCAGCTGCACTGGGTGCAGCCCTCCAGAGTTATGCCCTTCGCGTAGCTGAGGGTGTGTCGCTTTCGTTCTTCCTTGTCGATGGGTCATCAACATACTTTCGTTAAGGCAACATGATGCGCAAGATGGCCGCCGAGGACGGCGACTTCCTGAATCGCCATTTCAGTGATGGTGTGTTGTCCTGTGATTTGGGCTCGGCGCTCATTGTACTCATTGTGTATTTACAGCGCATGAAGCTTGGCAGGGTAACCTGTGCAAAAGAACTGGTGCCTATGGTGCGTGCTACCTTCGTTTGGCGCTCCACCTATGCTGATCCCCCTTCATTCAGTTTTCATTGTTTACTTGTGGAAATGGTTTCATATCTTGTTCAATTTAATCTGCTCTTCTCTTCGTTTTGGTGTGCAGGACTTCGTTTGGACTAACATATCAGCGATGAGGACAAATAGAGCACAACAACCGATACGGTCCCAAATAGGAAATTTTCACTCTGAAGACGGACCACAGCAGAGAAAAGGTGACAATGTAGGACTAGGGTGTTCTAATGTGTATCCTGGTGTCGACCAAGAGCTAAAATGATAAAATTAAAGCAAGTATGCTGAGCGTGATGAGTGTTGATAGAAGTCTCTGGGCCAAACAAGTGACAACAACTGCTACGGTCTTAAAATGGAAATGATCTCAGACACCGCAGGATGAATCTAGAGAAGATATCCTGAACAATATATGAGTATAAAAGGCTTTGATTTGATGTGTGTACAATAGATACAAGAACCAAAAATAAATTGGGAATAATTGAATATCATAACTTTTGACTTCATCCAAGTTGTGCTAAGTCTTTTTTAAAAAAGGGCTGGTAATGGGAGCACCCAATATGTGGATGGATGCTCCCAAGTGGTATAAATTAATCAATGGGAGCTCTCGCCAAGTTATTAAGTGGGGCGGGAACTCCCAAGGCAGGATATGTTTATGTGGGAGCTCTCATCTGATATTAAGG
This sequence comes from Mycena vulgaris, assembly GCA_029204335.1. NCBI lineage: Eukaryota > Fungi > Basidiomycota > Agaricomycetes > Agaricales > Mycenaceae > Mycena > Mycena vulgaris. Next base: position 87,253 of record JARGYA010000480.1, read on the forward strand.
TTCAAGTGGGAGCTCCCACACAGTAATAGGGTTAGGCGGGAGCTCCTGCTGAATACTATTGTGGGAGCTCCCATGGGAAATATGCATTGGGCTGGGAGCTCCCAGCAGTTGGGTGGGAGCACCCATCAAAGCATGAGGTGGGTGCTCCCGCAATATGGTGGGTACTCCCATACAATGTTGGTAGGTGCTCCCTCCAGACCGGGTGGGAGCACCCGTCAAAACATGAGGTGGGTGCTCCCGCAATATGGTGGGTACTCCCATACAATGTTGGTAGGTGCTCCCTCCAGACCCAACTGGGAGGTCCCATGTAGGTGTGTGGGAGCACCCGGATGCCTTTAGTGGAAGCTCCCGTTGTCCCACCTTAATTATGTTTGCTATAAACCTCCAAGTTATGGAATTTTTGCATGACATGGAGAATAACGGAGATCAGCCCGATTTGACCCTATCAGACAAACATGACCAAATACTGCGGACTGTGGGCACAGTCGCTGCGGACTACGGGTGGCTGTGCAGTCCGAGAGGTATATAAGAGCAGCAGGAACTCGGGCTGAAAAGTAGTTAACACCCCATATTTGTACCCGTTGACTACAAGATAAATTTACCACGCTTACTCATACTGCTGCTTGACTTGTCACGTGTAGTCAAGCATTTGTATAAGCCTTACCGAGTATCCGCAGCAAGAAGAACTGTGCCCGCAATACACTGTCGACCGAGCTCGGCCCCGTATTGATTTGAATTACTGAATTACCGCAGCAAGAAAGAACTGCGCCCGCAATACGCTGTCGACCGAGCTCGGCCCCGTGTTGATTTGAAATACCGATTACCGCAGCAAGAAGAACTGCGCCCGCAATATGCTGTCGACCAAACTCGGCCCCGTGTTGATTTGAACTACCGATCATCGCAGAAAGAAGATCCGCGCCCGTAACATGCTGTCAGTTGACCTCGACCCCGTGTTGATTTTAAATTACTGTACCGCACCGAACAGCCGACTCACCACCGAATTCTTAGAAAGGCAATTTCTTACCTGAGGAATCGAACATTGTAGAACCTTTGAATAACATCATTTCCAAGGCCTACAAGGGAGAAATATTTTCCGCTCGACACTGTCAGGGCATAGTGGGAGAGCCCATGAGACAGAATGGCTTCAAGTAACATCTCAGCCAGGGCGAATACATCTGCCATAGATGTTATTTCTTGAGGTCTCTTACAACGTGGCCTCAAGAATTATGTGCAGGGGGGTTTCAGGAACTCACAAATAACAAGAGCAAAGGTAAAGGTAAATATACAGCTGGGTGGGAATGACAATATGAGAGGCCAGCTCTTTGGAACCCAAAGTAGAGAGGGGTACGAGCCCATTGGGTAGCACTGTGCAGATGGTACATGTGAGGAAGTGCTACGTGCACTATGGAGGTGCTGCTAAATGCCCATGATATGGCTAAGTCATGCCAAAATATAAGGAAAATCAGCAGTGCTACGTTGAAACGATGCTACTTGGGGTGCGGTGGAATGATAACTATGAAGCCGAGATAATGGTCTAAACCAAAATAAACAACTCAACAATCAATCAAACAACCGGAGTGCTACACATACAGTAATAGAGAGGGCAATCCCCTCTACTAGGCCCTGGTACCAGCGTAGGCAAGGGGCTGTCAAATGCCTGTAATACAGCCCAAAAGTGCCAAAAAAAAACCCCTGTGCGGGGCACAATGGGAGCACCCAGGCCAAAAAAAAGTGTATGGGAGCACCCACCAAATAGACCTGAGGATGCTCCCATACTAGCTGCAATGGGTGCTCCCATACATTGGGAGCCCCCCTATAGCTGGGACCCCATTGGGGTAGTCATCTCACTATACCACAACTACCCCAATATGGGTCTAACATATGTCTGCTCAAAGTGCCTATAAGAAGGTTCTAACTTATTCACAGAGTTAGACTAGAGATGGCTCAGTGTATGCTTCTCAAAGTCATTGCCTGTCCTTCAATCCTCCATTTCCGAGCATTTCAAGCTTTATATTTAGCTGTCTTTTGTGCCAAGTGATGCATTAGGAGTATGGGTTATACTCAGTCATTTATGCACGCCGGTGCGGTGAAGGAACATTAACTTTCACCTCGATCCCTTCCAAGGCACAATCACGGTCATCACTCATTAAGCGATATCATCATTTGTTTCAAAGCGTGGCGCTCCGACTTTCCATATGCACCCGTCACGGCTGCGGCCCTGGTGCGTGATGGCAGCGTCACCTCGCATGGGACGCAGCGCCCCACGTCGTACGGGTAGGAGCGCATGGTGTCGCCCACCTCGAACGTGGACGCGCGCCCGTTCTTGCACTCAGACATGTTCTGCTCGGCGCTGCGCCAGCCCCCTCAGCGAGGACAAGGACGCGGACGAAAGCGGCCGCACGCAGAGCCCAGCGAGGCCGGACAACGACGCAGCGGTCCTGAGCCTCTCCGCCCTGCCTCCACACATTCCCCCCCAAACACCCTTCCATTACCAAAAAAACAGTGCACGCATCGTGCGGGGATGGCATAGCGCCGGGTCTTGATGCGGCGGAGATAGTCGATTGAGCACATCGGGCGTGTGCCGGAGGGCGTCGAGGGACATGGCACTAAGGACGGGGGAGGTTCTCTCCACCGCGTCGGCGTTCTGCGAGGGTGGGTACCGCGCCTTCTCGGAGGTCATACACACTCCATTCTCGGAGCGCATGGCATGTGCAGGAGCGCACATGGGGAATTCGCCCTCGCCCCGGCCCCTTACACATCTCCTCCATCGCCAACACCCAAACACCCCGTCTAGATCTCCCGCGGCCAGAAAGGGCCTCGGGAAATCGCCGGTTCACAGCGTGCCGTGATGTGGTTGGCATGTAGTGCCCATGTAGCGTGCATAGCCTTGTCCTCCTACCACCGTGAAACCACGGTATGCTTGCTTGTATTTTAACCTCTCTGGCCCTCATATGGATCCATTACAGCCAGAATGAATACCAGTCAACTCCTCGGCAACAGCTTTTCCCCAACCGACCACTGATGGCACTCACTGCCATTAAGTTTTCCACTTTTTTTTGAGCAGTTCCGCTACACCAGAAAGTCGTGGGGGCCTAGGAAAAACAGACACAACCTTCCTCTCTACCGCAATGTCTTCAGGGTGAGCTAGACTTTTGGAGCTTACACGGGTCCACCACGTCGCGCGTCAAGTTGACCATGCTCTTGCTGAGCTCGAGCTGCGTTGCGAGGGCAGGCGGATTCGGAGGGAGGCGGCGGCGAAGATGGTTGAGAGAGAGGTGGCGACGTGTGGCAGGAGGTCGCAGGAGGCGATCGTATCCAGGCCCGGCGTGACTTTTTCTGTTTCATTTAAGTAGGAGGAGGAGGAGGCAGCGGCGGCGTGCACGGCAAATTCGGCCCATCTTCGCGGCGAATCGTGATGCCCACAATGGCGGTGCGGTACTTCTCGGGAGGCCTGAATCACAACGGGGTACTCCACTCAGTCCTTCTCCGCGGGCCCGGAGCCCGTAGCATGAGGGTGCAGGCGTGGGCGTGGAAGTTGCAGAGGGGATGTTGTGTGGAGAGGGGGAGTCTTTGACCGTGTCGAGAACGCAGAGGACGAGGTAAAAGAAACAGACCCAGTGGTGCATAAGCATAATATAGCCAGTTTGTGTTCAGGAGGGAGGAAGGATGGAGGAAGAATGGGGAGGAACGGAGTACACACCCTCGACAAATCCCCCTCAAGCTCTTTGATAACCGACGAAAAGCTGCGGATCTGAGTCGTCATGTCGTGGAAGGCCGAGCACTGACGGTCCCACCCGATGGCGGCGCGGTGATGTCGTGCTTTTGGTCGTGGTATATGTGGTGCTGTACTACTGCAGCAGCACACGGAATTCGAGTGGGTGCGTCGCGAGGAGGGGGGGCCAGGTTGAGAGGGGCACCATGGATTGTGAAGCGGGGAGAGTGAGCATGCACGAAGAGTATGGGGAGAGCGTGCAGAAGAAGGAGAAGTTCAAGAAACAGCGGACTCGGAATTGCCGGTCATGCAATGGGTTACGACAGGCCTCTTTTGGATAGGGGTGTTGCAGAGATGTGGGGACTCAGGTCGGAATGCGGGTAGTTGGAGAACTGGATTCACGTAAGATGAGGTATGCGGGTCCGGGAGAATAAGAAGTGTTCTGCGCAATTCTATCAGGAGCATTACATAGAGAGAGCTACGAAACGCGATTCGTAGACACATGGGGATGCAAAATAAGTGATAAAAATAAGGAAGTCCTTCAAGAAGAATTCAGGGCCCAGGACTCCGATGTGCGTTGTTCTTTCAACTCACGTGTCACTGTCTTCAAGGTCAGGGAGCTTTTACCCGCTTAGAAAATGTGAGATATGAAGTGAATGCTTGACTGATTCAAGTGTATGTGGATCCATATGTAGTACTTAGCAGGCATGCATCCACACGGTGCCGGGTGAGCCAGAATGCAACTCGAGGAAGACCGAGATGGGAGGGGATTTACTCTAGATTTATATTTAGGACAATTGCGCTGCCGGAGCCGCATTTCTTCCTATTTTTTGGTCACATCCTGCGAGCAAGAGAACGGACCCACGCGCGTACGGGCATATTTAAACCGTTTGAGTCTACGCACCAGGTAGACCTTGAACTTGAACTTGCCACAACATACCTCACAGACGTGACGGCGTCGGAGATTTGGGCATGGTGTATGGACATCTATGACAGTATTTATCAATGAACTATACAGATTGAAACTGAATTCTGTGCACTATACTCGGGGTTGCGGTGCTCAAATTCAAATCGTGTCTGTGGTTTGAGAGTGTATGTACTTAATCCGCATCTTTGTGGTTCGTACTATCTAGTTTCCCATCTTTGGGTTTAACCGTGGTTGATTATCCTGTAAATCAAGTTCAAGGGTGTACGGAGAACGAGGTAACTGTGGGATCCCGACACTGCTGAGACTTTGCCGCGCGCATCGGATCACTCCGTGGTTTCAGACCGTTTCACTCCAAGTCGGGCCGATATATCTCCCAGTTCAATCACAGTTGCTTTTCTGGGCCGTGGCTCATACATCCATGGTCGGTCCATATCAAGCAGTCGTGCTGCTCCGTAACTTTTCTTTTCTCTCAAACACCCCGTTGTCCCAAACACCGAAGGTTTTTCCAGTAGCTCCGCAGCCCACGGAATTGTCCCAAACCAAACTCCTACCGTGCTGCGGCGTCGATCCTCGGGAAACTACTGAAACATGGAACCGGAATTGAAATAGGACGCAACAGACCGAATAACCTCCGGTTCATGCCGCACTTCTGTATATTATTTGGGTCGGGTTGGAAGTCAGAACCATGGGAACTTCGGCAGATCCCGCCTTACCCTCGGGTACCGTCGGCAAACTATAACCTCGAAGTAATTTACATCTATACTATTGTGAGAACATAGGGATCACCGACGACGCCGAATATTTTGCGATCGTGGTTCGTAATTTCTGCCTCTATCCATGATGATCGAACACTCATTCGTGTCGCAGGCATTAATCGAGACCGAGACCTTGATCTAAGAAAGCCATTGGACGAGAAGTATAACGCTCAGATCGATGCACTAGTTACATCTCTTTTTGGAACTTAGGGCACGAGCTTTTTTTTTTCTTTTTTGGGCGTGTTTTGATCCTTTTCGACTGTTCAGCCGCCCTGAGCTCAGTCCTCCCTCGATGGTGAAGCGAAACGCTCAAGTGATTTCGCCATTCAAGAGGCAATTGTGTCCAACACAATTAGAGATTTTTGTATATATGTACAGTAGGAAAGCCTGGCCACCCCGTGGCACAAATTTATGTGTGGATTTCTGTTGTTCTGGTGGAGAACGAGAGCCATCTTTCGAGACTGCCAGATTGATCACATCACGTGGAAGCGAAACGCGCCCCATTGTCGCACAGCAAGTAACCTATGACTTCCGGGATGTCGATATTCGTGATCCTCGCCCTCGAAAACCCCCAAGTGTCCTGAATTATGAATATTTATTTGTCCAGGACCAAGCCCGATGCCGAACTTGGACCAAATCCGGCAAATAGTCGTGGAAACAGAGAATTAGATCTCTCGGGGTCCAAGAAATTTATGTGAACAAATCCTTTTGCAACCGAGGACTTCTTATCCATGTGTATCATGTCCCAAAAATTCGCGTACATACAACGCCCCGAAGGCGTTGAACAGCGAATATTTCGCTTCCACGTAAATTTTTGCTTCACCGTTAAAGACTGTATGCCTCTAAAGTCCACTTTGTGAACTGCAAAGTCAACTGTATCCGATCATTTTTGATATTTTGTCAACATTTCGCGTCTGTTTCCGCCGGGAGTAGAACCATTGGATTCCCATTGGTAAAACGGAGCGATATGACGGTTCAGAATAGTGGTGCGGCGTTTATGTGAGCTTCATGGTAAACCTCATCAGGTTTGCTGCAGCCTCTGCGCATCCCCGCTCTATAATTGGTTTGAGGGATCTGGGCATTGTAATTTTTTGATATGCTATGCTTTAATGCATTCTATAGCACCCTGGGTATTTGGATTGAGGCAATTCAGTTTACAACGTGTGTAGTGCACATTTCCACCCTCCAGACCATCCATAGTCTTTACCCTGCAGACAGTGGCAGGATCTTCGAAGTTGGCACTCTGTACATCTGCCAGGACCCACCCCGGTGTCTAAGAAGCGTACCACTTGGATCAAATACAGCCATTCTGGCCACCATCAGTCACAACTCACGTCACGTGGATTGTGACTGATGGTGGCCGGGACACGTCGCGCACGCAACTGCAGTCGTTTTCCGGCCGATTCAAGGCAGTAGATATGTTTGTCCAGTAAATACCATGGATGCGGAACTGTGCATTGCATGTCGTACTGGGTGAGCCGGCTCAATGCAAGCATACAAGTTGCTCTCTAATTGCAAAAGATACAACATCTCAAAAATCCACAGCACACAAGTCCCTCAATCTAAGCCTAGAGTGGCCATGTTCAGAAGCTCCAGAAGCCTGATGACACTTGCCATGAATTCGATTTCGATGTTACGTTGCTATTCTGAGGTGACAGATCGCTCCTGATTCCTACTCCAGATCGAATAATTTCATTCCCGTAGAAAACGGTGGAGAAATGCGCCCGGGGAAGCGATAATATTGAAAGATGACCAGAAATGCCCGGATAAAGCTCACTTTGTGACTCAGAGAGTGATCCCTAGGCGCATATACAAAGTCTGAGGAGACAGATCGCTCCATATTCACGATGCGAATCGATTGGCTATACTCCCGAAGGAAACAAGTGAGAACTGAGTTCAGGGCGGCCGAAAGGTCGAAAAGGATCAAAAAGTGCCCAAAAAAGAAAAGAACAAAACCGCTCGCGCCCTAAGTTCCGCAAAGAGCTGTAAATCCGACCATAAATTTCCACTTCAGGCTACCTCTACCCAGACCTACTTAGGGTAGTTTCCCCCACTTAGGTGTGGGGCCTAAGTAGGTCCAGGATATGGGACCAACCACCGGTGGTGGGTGTATCCACCACAGGTGGAGCCCTCCACCAGACTGACCGTGGGTGCACCCACATATGTCACATCACGGCGGTGTGGATGCATCCCTCCACGGGCCCCATATCGCAGCCCCTGCTGGCCCCTGCTCTTCCTCCTAGCTCTCCATCCTTCCTGGCTGTACTGGCTGCCAATAGCCTACATTCTGGCCCTTCCTATTACCCTTTCCCAGCTCGTTTTTGGGATTTTCCGCCCTTCATGGGCCACATATCACGTCCTCTGCTGGCCCCTGTTCTTGCTCTGGCCTGCGCTCCATCCTACACTCTTGTTGAGCTCATTTTGGGGATTTTGTGCCCTCCACTGGCACCGCTTTGCACCCCTCCTGGACCTTGCTCTTCATATCTATACCTACCCCCACCTGTACACATCCTCCCTTGTAATCACCTGTATATCCTTGCCTACACTTGCCTACACCCGCCTTGCCCCTTATATCCTCCCTTACGCTCACCTTCACATCCTTGCCCATCCCACCATCATACATTCCTTACACTGGCCTGCAGCTTCCTTCCCTTCATATATACCTTCCTTGCTCCCTTATATCCTCTCTTACGCTCACCTTCATACCCTTGCCCATCCCACCGTCATACATTCTTTACACTGGCCTGCAGCTCGCCTTTTTACCTGTGCTGCATCCACCCTTATGCTCGCCTTTGCATCCTTGCATCCTTACCTATGATTGTGTTAATATGCCTCTTATATCATCACCCAATAGTCGGGCTATGCTTGCAGGCTCTCAAACTTGTCTACTGGTTGCCCAGGACTCTTTCCGGCCTGAAGATAATCGGAAATACATATTTACTGGATGCATCCACCGACAGGTTGAAGGTAGTCGGTGGATGCATCCACCAGTCTCTTGTTAAATGGATGGATGCATCCACCCAATGCACATGGATGCATCCACGGCGCTCACATGGATGCACCCACGCTCATGTGGATGGATCCACCAGTGATATTTGCAAAGATGTGGATCCACCTACCACACCCATGTGGGTGCCTCCACCGCTGATATTTTTTACGACGTGGATGCCTCCACAATAATGTGGTTGCATCCATATGCTATACAGTGGTTGCACCCACTGGTTGTTTGGTTCCCATCTGGATCCACCCACCTCTATATGGGCCCACCCACCTGTTGTTTGGTTCCTGTCTGGATCCATCCACATGTCTCCCAGAAACACATGTGGATGCATCCATGATGTTATTTTTTTACTCTGGATGCACCCACATGGGACCCCAGACACCTGTTCCATTATTATTATTATTATTGTATGCTTCCCCAGATCTTTCCTTTTTTGTTCAATTTTCAGCACTTATAATACTACCTTCAAATGTAGAATGTGTTTCCCTTGCTTACTGTATTTTTTTCCCTCACGTTATTGGATGCTCAAGTCGAAATTACCTTTTAGGGACCGTAGCGGTTGTTGTGGCCTGTTTGCATCACGCCCCGCTTGTTATTAATATTATTGTTGTATGCTCCCCCAGATCTTTCCTTTTTTGTTCAATTTTCAACCCTTATAATACTACCTTCAAATGTAGAATGTGTCTCCCTTGCTTACTGTATTTTTTTCCCTCACGTTATTGGGTGCCCAGGTCGAAATTACCTTTTTGGGACCGTAGCAGTTGTTGTGGCCTGTTTGCATCACACCCCGCTTGAGCGAAATATTTTATACACTGGTAAGTTATCGTCGGTGAGGCAATTTTGAGCCTGTTTATCATTATCTGGATGGGTGGGGTATGTTTCCTCTCCTTACTGCTTTTTTTCTCTTTCGTTGTTGGGTACCCAAGTCGGAATTATCAGGAAATTATTTTTTACTCTAGTAGCTTTTTGTTAGTCAACCGATTTTGAGCCCTCATATTATTACCTTCAATATTCCAGGACGTTCCGCTGGCTTGCTGTATTTTTTCTGTCCTTCGCTCGGTGCTTCCACTTAGAATTCCCATTTTGGGATCGTATCGGTTGTTGTGGTGTATTTGTCTGATGGCGGCAGGTGGCGTTCGTGTCGATGCCCAAGTCAAGTTGGCTCCCCAAATTGAAATATAACGAAACTAAACACAGGGGGACTAAACATTACTAAGTGGATTCCGCAGAGCAAAAAAAAACCAAGTCAAGAAACGGAAAAGCAAAGGAAAAAAAGAGTAAAAGCATTGGATGGAGGAAAAAAATACAAGTGATAAGAGAATTACTCCCGCTCGATCCCCATAGCCCAGCACTGAACGCTATCAGAAGCCGACTCATGCTCCTCACCCGACAGCGAGATTTCCCGAAGATGACGCAGCTGTGCTGGGTTGAGGACAAACACCGTAGCGGGTGGACCTCCATCTAAATACAAGTTAGGATATCCACGCCAGTACACAAATAGAAACTCACCATCAGTCAGGGCGTCGAGCAAGGAGGGGAGGCTGGAGTGCGAGCTGAGGGTCACAGCAGTAGTGGCGGAGGTGCTGTGTGAGTCCTCGGCGGAGGCGTCGAATATGTCATCCACACAAGTGCCGTCGGTCTCGGAAGACAGTACAACGTCCCCTGCAACGTCGGTGGTGTCCTCGAGGGCGTCTTGAACACCTGTGTCGGCCGCAGCGGCGTCAGCGGCGACGGCGGAATTGAATCTGTCCAACCCCGGGCCCCAAGCTGTATGGGAAGGTCAGCACTTTGCGAAGGTGGGCAGATGGGGCTGACGTACGGACAAGCCCGCCGCGCGGCAGGACGCGGAAGAACAGGGAACCCCCGTTGGCGCCCTGGACCCTGACTGAGAATAATTAGTGGGCTTGGAGCTATATGGAAGGGGGAAAACGCACCATATTCAGTTGCTTTGGGTCCCAACAGACTCATAAAAGCCATTTCTGCTGCAACGGCAAGTAAGCGGAGTGAAGCGGGCAGACGGCTGGACGACATACACATCGGGATAAGTTCAGCGAAGGCGTGGGGTGTGTCGTGGACGTTCTCGAGCATTTGACGCACTGTTAAGGGATGAACGTGAGCAGGAGGTCGAGAAGCTCAACACAAAGACTCACTAGCAGCCTCGTCGGCCCAAAATTCCTCCATGCA